>VYXH01010280.1:499169-541135 GCA_013397275.1 Burhinus bistriatus
TTTTTTTTTTTTTACGTCAACTTCTTTCACACCTAACCCTCCAGCTCCTCAGTTCCAGAATGCCCACAGCAAATGGCTGACTTAAGGTAGAGATTCATTACAGACCATTTCATTAATCTTTTACAGGCAGTTAGCATTTCTTGATGTCCATTTATCTGCAACTGCATTTATTACACGCCTGGCGAGCACTGGTTGTATTGTCCACTCTTCATCACCAGACCTGTCTTCTACAGTCTAATTTTGGAAAAAGTAACCCCACTTTTAGTCTAAAAGAAGCAGCGATTCCTACTTGCAGACACAAAAATGCACAGCCATATGGCTAGATTTATGTTCTAAAACAGGTGCTACACTTAAAAGCTCCTATTAGGGGACTAACAAATAGAAGTTAAAATCATGTATTTCTAGTGTTTTCTCTTCAGAAAAAAAATCTCCCATTCTTAGTGATCACTGAGTTGTAGTCCTTTCTTACTCTGATCCAAGCAATAGCTCAGCAGCAGAGATTAGGGAAACAATAATAATTTGTAAAGTTTTTAATACTTTTCACTCCGACTGCTAAAATACAGTATGAAAGGCTGAGGTAAATATTCAAAGTCATCCTTCACAAATTACGGGCCGCATAATTGTTATCCAAAGCCAGAAGCCTAATGCCACAGCTGTATATTCAGAGAGAAATCATTCTGCGGTGAGATGTTATGACTGCAAGTCACTCTTTCCACTTCCAAAAAGTATAATGATCTGTAATTAAGCCTATGCAAATACAACAAAGGATGAAGCTAGAGAACTTGGACAACATTTCTACTTTGTTATGCAGCTAAGAAGCTTCCTTCAGATCTCATTCACAAATCTGGGGTGAAATTCTAACAACTCAAAGCAACATAACTTCTTAAGGATCGGCAATTCCCTGTGGTGCACCCACCCACGTAAAAACCATCATCGCTACCATAGGATAATTTGTAGTGCCTGGGCAGAGGATTCACACAAGTTCACAAATGAACTAGCTGTTTAACGAGTAGTTAACGGACACGGTGCCTATGCAACTCTCATCCGCAGACCTCGCACTGAAACAACTAAGGAATTGCACTCCTGCACTGGTAGTCAAATTGATCGTGAAACCTGTTCCCAGCATCTGCTATTAAGTTTTTATTATGTATCTCTTTTGAAACAGTAACTTCTTAATGCAGCTCATACCCTAAGCTGAACAAGAATGATTTATTTTTGCAAAAACTGGCAAGTAAACCTGATGTCAATTCAACAGAAAATCATGCAATAACCCATGTGTCAAGGTCAGTAGCCAGAAAGGGGCATGGGACATACAAAGGGAACTACAAACTTAACATACTGCAAGCCCTGTTCATTGTCAGTGACTTTCCTTTGAAGAATATTTTTAGGAGAGAAAGTTTTCCCTATTTAGGGCCACAAGCTTTCAGAGTCTAGTTTACAAGGGAAAGCTCTCAAAATAAGCATCTGCTCCTCCCCTCCTTGGCCTTATGTAGGAAAAAGACTACTCAAATAATAAGTCTGAACTTTCTCTTTTCAAGATACGGAATACGTATTTGTCTCGACTCCAAATCTACAAAAAGCCACAGAACTCCAGGATTTCCTAAGCTTCCCCGAGTTACTTGTACTTTGAAGAAAAATCCCAAGTGCTTCCCTGATTATTGCTGAAAAGTATTTATCACAGCTACATTTTCCTTGTTCCAGCTTCCCATGTATCATGCTCTCAGGTTCAAAGTCAGCAAGGTGGGAAACTGCAGCATATAATTTCTCCCTCTGGACCATCTGAATGATATTCATGGCCACCTTCACAGAACACTTGCTCCTCTTCCAAGTGTTGGCAACTGTCCCTCTCTGTTATACACTTGTATTATGTACTTGGCTAAACAGTCATCCCCCCCCTTTGATTATGACTTTGAATATAAATGTAAAGAAACCTCTTGACTAGACTGGAATACACGCACACAGTGATCTCTTCTCACAAGTCAGTGTTGCCACTACCCTCAGAATTATGTTTCACTTACTGTGATCCTCTCCAATACACAGCAAATACAGAAAAATCACATAGGGTTCTAGTAGGACACAAGCAACTACCATCTGATTTCTGGTAAGGTACCTTTACAGACAGGGTATTAGGCTGCACTAGCCCAGCTGAACACTCACAGGAGGGAGAGAGCTAGAGATGTCATTTCCTACTGTCTTTCAGGATTATTGCTCCCCAAGCTTTTCTTCTTTCTATGCAAAGGTCTGCAAAAGAGTATTTCCCCTCTTTCTCAAATATACTAGCTTTTTCTCCCCCTTTCAATTTTATCAGTTGTGGGGTGGGTTGTGTTGTTTTCGGGGTTTTGGTTTTTTTTTTTTCTTTTTCCTAAACTCAGTTTCAGACTTCGTAGTTGTTCCCTTGTCCTGCCTGGGATTCACAACCTGGTATAATTCACCTCTTGCACCTCTCCCATTAAGAGGGCAGCTGACACTAGATCCGTCAGTTCAACACAGTATTTATGATTTTGAAGTCTTAAGCAAATTATAAACAAATATGGTGATGATAAAAATCCTCGCTCTTGTAGGCCTATTATCCCTTTGTATTTGACACTCAGTATAAAACATCAGTAAGGTGATCAAGGCGAAGATTCGCACAGACACCAAGGCATGTATATATATATGTAATATAATCTCCCCCTTTCTCTGTTAATGCCAATTTCCAACCAAAGTCTGGACTGCAAGCCTAAAATTTACATTCCCACACAACATAATAGCTTGCAAACCAATTCAGCTCCTTGCTTAATCAACCGCTAAGCCAGCACTCCCTCAACTATTTAGTCCTACTCGTTTTTCAAGAGAACACAAGTTTATGCCTCACTCCCAATGCAATTAGCATACTGCGATGCTGCGAACAAAAATAACATACTTGCTTTTCCTCACATACTAAGTATCTCTAGCAGCTTCCAAAGGAGAAAGAAGGGCTCCCTGAAAGGAAGCATGGGAAACTATTCTCTGTCCTCATTACCTACCCACTTTTTCCACTGGACAGCAAGTCTGGCATCCTTGGCTTTCAGTACATTAATCCAACAGCCAAATCAAATTTAATTGTTTTTCCAGGTGAAACCAAGGGATGTAGCATACAAAGGTGAATTGACACAAGAAGATGGAAGTTGATACAAGGGAACTATAGATGAAAACTATATGAAGCAACTGTAATTTTGGCTCTTCAACACTTGCTGATCAGTGAAAAACCCCAGAACTTTTGACCTGCTATTTCATTCAATGTCAGAAATATGTTTAGGCTGTGTCTCAAAATGGGATGAGACATCAAAAAATCATAATGCAAACCCACATTACCTGAACTGCCACCAACAATCATTAAAGAGAAGTTCTGCTTTTTAAATCCCCCCAGAGGCTTGAGATGAAACCGTGACAGGAACCATGAAACTTCGCATACTACCCCATCTTCTTCCTCATGTATCTGTCAACTCAATCCTTGTATAAGGCTGCATTAACTCTCAAGCTTTCCTGAGAAAATACCACAAACAAAAATTCTTCATTCTATTTACGGCATCATCAAGACCCAAGGCACTTCTTATTTTGTATGTTACATGAAGAACGGAGTAACTCCTGCACTGCACATCACTATAAAATGTGACATTTTCTGGAGAGCTTAAAAAGAACCTACGGGGGGTGGGGAGTGGCGNGTTTTTTCACCAGTATTTTACAAGATGTGAGACTTCCAGCATGTTTTACGTAGTTTTATGTAGCTTGTCTTCAGTGGCGTACAGGGTCCTTTGAAGGCAGATCACAGTAATCACACCACTTCATGCCAGACTGACTGAGCCCCAAAATTGCACCACTGTGGGGTTCATGGGTGACCTAACCCAACACTGCTCTAAGGACATGATGGGGGCAGAAAGCATGGAGTAGGATTTGGGAAAGAAACATGTTTAAAAGCTCTGAGGGGAAACAAGTTCTCAAACATTGGGGAAAATTTCATAGTATTAGATCCCTGTATGGTTGGGAAAAGTATTAAACAGCAGGACCAACTAGACTGATAATTTATTTTGTGAGGTGAAGATGGGGTCTTATCTCTCAGTGTACCCCCTCCTACATGCTGCATATCCCCTAGGAAATCCAATGAGCTGCCCAACAAAGAAAAAGATGGGTCAAAAGGGAAGGGATGAGTGTTACCCTTCAAAAATGCCTACACTTGCGGCAACAAAACAGACCTTAACGTTTCTGCAGAATCAAACTGTGCTGAATATCTTGACTTTCCCACTTTAGGCCTAAGGAGTATTTCAGCCAGAACTGAAGTGGAGTTATTGGATATGTATGCCAGAAGAGTTATGGTGTCCAGAGATGTTGCTGATGGCACATGGTTCAGATTACCAAGAGACAGGAGATATCGTTACCTTTTAGGCACTGATGAAGTTTTGTCCCAAGAGCAAGGAAGTGGATGGCAACACTCCAGAATATAACAGCAGATGGGTTATGCGACACCTCTGACAAGGATCTGGAGATATTGTGAGCAGAGCCTGAACGGGTACCAGCAAAACCTGCTTTGTCTCTCCTGTACCTTCACCTTTTCCACCTTTTCAGCAGACCTTCACCTCCTTGCTTAGGAACTTGGCACCCTCTTCCATCCCAAACTTCATGGTTTTAATCAGGCAAGAAGGGAGAATATTTTATTTTTTTTTAAAACACACTTATACCCCTGGATAAGAGATTGTATCAACCTAAAACACTTAACTAAATATTCACAGGATTACATCCCGAAGATCTAAGTGAAAGAACATATAGACTTTTCCTAAAACGACTTTTTCCTACCACGATTCTCTAGTTCTATGGGTTCTCCTGAAAAAATGACTTACAGATGGTACATATCTCTAATGTACTCCTCTCCCCAAAACAGTAAGCATCTGGCATGCCTACTGTTTAATTACACAACAGGCTCATGCAGGAGGAAGCATTTTCAAGCCTGGAAGCTTATGCTCAAACTCTGATTATACCCAGTAGCAGGAGCTGTTCACAGTCAAGAAAAAAGTTTGCAAATAGAAGGAAAACAACTATTAACACACAGCAAGTAGATATTCAGTAAGTTTTTATACATGTGAAGACAACCATGTTAGAATGTGAAGAGGCTGACACAATGCAAATTTTACAAGAAACTGTATGACAATTTTCTTAAATTATTGATCACCACTGATCATAAACACCAAGACTCAAGCCACAAAAACAGCCCTAGTTTATGCTGGAAACCAACAGAATGTGGCTGCATCTCTGGATTTTTGGGTGTATACCAAGTTAAAGTAGACGTCGACTATAATTCTAGCCTACCATCTTCAGAAATACGTATTAAAGTAGTTAATCTGTAACTTTTCTATTCTAACAAAATGCTTCCAGGAAGACTGACACCCCAAATTCTTTAATCACTGAATAGTGTGCTCCCTCTGCTGGCACAGCACAGATGTCACACCTTAGCAGAGGCATTCTCCTAATTACACTAATCTCTAGCTAAGGGGTCCATGCATTACAACACTTCACATTTACACCTGCTGTAGCCATGCTAACATTAAAAAATATCTGCTAAATGACTTCCATAGAGAAGCTGTCAAAGGTGCCCATTAATAACTGACTCCCCTGATGAAAACCTCACAGGAGTGCAACAAGACACTACGGGCCGCAATCCTCGGTCAATTAAAAATCAGTGCTCGTCAGGTTAGCAGTAATTTTCAAGGTGAAAAGTTTTTGAAGACTCACTGTTGTACCATTTCTAACTTTGCAACGAGTAGTTCTAAGTCGTCAAATAAAACACGCACAAAAGCGAGAGCCAGCAGCACCAAGCTGACATTAACAATCCCATTCAGTCACGCAAGGGTTGCATTTTCACTGTTTGCCTATGTTTTAATAAGGTGTGAAAATCTTACAGAAGAATTGTTTTAAGATGCCCTGTGCCTCCTCACATGGAAACTAAACAGCTACACTTCAGACTCCCCGAGAGCACCATACTAGATTAAATTTAGTACTTCTCCTAATCAGAACAGCTGCAAGAAAGTCAAATCTCTCAAACGAGCTTTGAAACACCTAATATTTTGGCTCTGTGGCAAAAGGTTAACCTTTTGCTAATGGAGATGCCAAGTTTTGTTATGCATAAGAAGAGAAAGTTAAGGTTTAGCAGAGAATAAACACAAGGATTTGCTTCAGCACTCACTAGTAATACACTAATTGACTCCCTGTGTCATGTAAGCAGCTGCTATTCCCTCTGCCCCTTTTAAGCTTTGAAATACTAGGATGAAAATCTGATTTTTGAATGGATCTCGTATGTTAATAAACAAGGGAACAGCCATATATTTTTGCCTGAAGTCAGGTTGACTTCTTCCCAATAAAGACTTCAGTTTAAATATCAAAATGGGAAGGTGACTTTACTTCAAAAGTTAACGAACACTTCTGTGACCTTGGTTTTCCTTCTTGCTTATATATTTCACAGAAAATATTTAAGTGCTTTCTCACTAGTGTACAAAAAACCTTAGGTATGCAGAGATAAGGGTTGCCTATCCCAAGAAACACAGATACAGGGGTAGAAGAGTGAACAATTTTCAAGAAGGACTAGAATGACAAGCATAAAGAAGCATTAAGTGTTGTTTCACATACATACCTTGCTCTTCTAAATTAGCTAATAGGTATCTTTGCAACAAATTATATTTCACACAACAATCAGAACAGTCTGATACAACAATCAACCTCTGGATTACTCCAAGATGAAAAATGAACCTGTGTCCCAACAGGTAAAAGTAATTGCTTACTGGTTTTGAACTAAGACATCAAGAACAATGTTGGTAACAGGGCACTTACCTTACAAACAGCCATGATGTTAATGTTGATCATTTTGTCAATTGTCTGCAAGAAAACAGAGTTTTGCATGCATTTTGTTGTTTCAAGTTATTTGATCAATATTTACACACCCTCTGGCTTACAAGTGCCAGGATAAATTCAACCTCACACTTACACATCCACCTTTACTGCTTGCCTTCCTGCTTAAGTATTAGGAGCAGTGACAGACTTCCAAAGTAAAATCTGTGAATTTCTCTTGGTCAAGTTTTATCTCTGATTAGGGACTCACACCAATAAAGAACACCACAGATGTATCACATTGATACTGTATTTCCTAACACTATTTGCAATATAAATTTGCAAATTCTGGTATTTTTGACATGAATAGACATAAATCTTATGAAGCTTAATTGAAGGTGAACCAAAACCCACACACATTTATCAATACTTAAGCAGAAAGCACAAACCCACAGTGAACACAGTTAGCTACAGAGGGTTTGGAAACAAAATCATGCACGAGTGGAAGCGTTCATAGTCAGAGTTTTCAAAGTACTCAATGGAACCCAGATTGTCCCTACATTACAAAATGTCTAAAACTATCATATTTAAGTTTCATAACAGTGTTATGGAATATGCAGCTTCCACTCATGAAGTCGCTTGCTTCCCTTCCGTCACTTAAGAACCTCCCCACAAGCTAAAGCAGCTCAAGAAGAGCCACCAGATGAGACCACAGGCAGGAGTGGAATTCAGATATTGACCCCAAAGCATCTGTCTGAAATAGAAATATAAAATGAAGCAGCAGAGAAGAATGTAAGTAAAAAACAACACAAAAAACATCATCTGAGTTGTGTTACGTTGCTTATGTAAGTCTCTTAGCTTCTTGAACCCTTAATTCTAATCAGAAAACCTTGTTATGTGAGTACCTTAACCAAACCTAAATACTTTTGCCATATCCATTAAAAGCATTTAGTGCTAAAAATGAGAACACCAGAAGGTCCTCCAAAAGCACTTACTTTATCCAGGTCTGGAACATCAAGAAAATATTCAGGATAAACATATGAAATTCCCACGTTGTTGACTGAAAGGAAAGCATGAAGTTTTAATTAGATTGCTTGGATGCCACCTGATTTCTAATGCTCTGATTAATGACAATTTTCAAGGAATACTCTTAAAAAGGTTGCATTCAAAACACTAACCCCTTTAGCCAAGTTTCCTTAACTATAAGTATTAAACTGTAAACTGTAACTTGTGGAAGGTGTTACCTGCCCATGGCAGGAGGGTTGGAACTAGACGATCCTTCCAACCCAAACCATTCTGTGACTCTATGACAAATATACTTGTACACACACAAGTGGAACGAGAGTGAATACACAAGCCATTTTTAAAGTGTAAATGTTAATTCTCCAATTGTTTAAAAGCTGGCATACTTAGCACATTGTACTGATCTTCCACCGTTTTTCACAACGCAGGGGAAGAACGTTTCCTCTTTTAGAGACGTCAGCACACACTGTGCAAGTGTACGAGCGACAACGCTGCAACACGGAGACGCAGCCACAGAAATGGAGTTTCAAGCCAAAGAAAAGCTCTCAGTGCCTGGCAGGACATGAAGTGAAACTGTTTAACATCTTTTTTTTGATAAATAAGTGAAATAAGACACAAAAGAGCCTCCTGGTAAGTCTCCCCAATACTTCTCCGGCCAGTCGCTCCCTTCCCCAGGTGTCCCGAGGGCTGGAGGTCAGCGATTGCTGGGGGACACGCACCGTGACCCTCCTTCAGCCCCGCATTCCCGCGCAGGAAAGCAACAGAGCCGCGGCCCGCCGCGGGGAGGGGAGCGGGCAGCCCCGGCGAGCCCCGCCACGGGCAGCGGGGGCGAGCCGGTCGGTCGGTCTGCCGGCCGTCGGTCGGTCGGTCGGCAGGTGGCAGCAGGAGCCCGCAGCGCTCCGCCGGCTCGGGGCGGGAGACATCGCCGGCAGGGCGAGCTCCCCGCACCCAGCAGCCCGCGTTTTCGACGGAGACGATCTGCCTTTGGAAAAAAGGGTTTCTGGTTTGCTGCCGCTGCGTAGTCAGGGACTCGTTACATCTGCAAAAATCTCTCCCCGTTGGCAGCGTTTAGGATTAACCGAGAGAATGTATTAATTACTTCAACCCAGGTGGTTTTTTTTTTCCACACTTCGGACTGGCAAGGTTTTATTCTCAGGCATGAAACCAGTATCTATTCCTGAATCCCAGCACAAGTAGGGGAAAACTTCTAATCCTGTCAGAAAACAATGCTGCTCTGCAGCCTCGGTTGCCTCAAACTTAATAAAGCATATTGATATGGAGACCAAAAAAAAAAAAGCTAGCAAATGGGATCTCCGCTTCCTAAGTATCTGTTGTTCGTCTTACGCAAGTGAATCGTGTGACATTTGGTTGCTGTGGCAACATTTTACATTTATATAGTGTCTTACACCCCAGAGAATCCCAAAGTGCTATGTACGCTCAACAGCACTGTGCACCTCCAGGGCAGGAGTCTATGGGGGTAAGAAACACTGTCAAAAGGTACTGATGTCTTTTTTAAAAAAATAAAATAAAATAGCCCCCTACACCTGTGCCAAAAGCTATCATTTTAACATTCAACCTGAAAGATATTTAAGTATGAACAGGGATGCAGGACATGCAGGAAACACACAGGAGAGATTCTGGCAAAGCGCACAAACTGCATTCAGAGATTCCCTCAAATGACAGCTCTTGTAGTCCAGATCCTCGTGTATTGATGGAAACCCCTTAGTTCCCTAGTCGTGTTGTGTGTTTCAAATTTTTAACTTTTAGATAACCTTTAAAAATACAGGAATTGAGGAGAACAGGGAGTTGGCAAATTTCCAGCAAACATTTGCTATATTTAGAAAGAGTGAAAAGTTTTGAAAAGGAAGAGGGTCCATGCTTGCTATTGCGACAGCAAGCCAGATTTTTTCCTTCTTTTCATTCTAAAATAAACAATTTTTCAGTCCATTTCTCTGGAAAAGATTTTGGCTATGGTTAGCGGTAGGGTTTTGGGGACTAACCTTGGTTATTCTCTCAAATTTAGAATATTTATATGATTCATGCTACAGAGACAGTTGCACAAAATTCACACCCCTTACTGCAGACTGGGTCCCAGATATGTACCCTTCCACTTTCAGCAGTCATTTTCTACCAGATCATACTTTGCTGCAGTTTGGAATAGAACATTAACAAAATTAGTTTTCAGTTTGTACAGGCATATTTTACCTACAGAAATCTGGGTAACAACAGGGTAAGCTACTGTCCAACTCAAACGCCTTTTGAGAATCACGGCGATTTAAGAACAGCAAAAGAAAGATTTCCCACCTCTGCTTGTTTAACATATTGCTGTAGCTAGCACATGTTTGAAGTCACTGACAGACGCTGTTTTGAACACACAGCAAAACATTATGCAAACTCTTTTAGCCTTCATACGTGGGTGAGAAGAAGCTTCCAAATAAGTTTACAGGGATTTCAATCTGTAAGTACTTTAGTTAGACTCTGTGCAACTGTAATAATCAGAAGCTCGATCTTCAGCAGTATATGTGGAGGCTCCCGTGTCTCCAAGTACAAGGCTAAAAAATACTCTGTATCGATCACTGGCAACTGTGCTGTGCTACCAACACTTCTTACACCTACCCTACCAGATGAGACCTGAAACAAAATATACTGGAACCTAAGAATTCATTCCTCATGGCTGTTCTCATGTAAACCCACGTGTTCCCTCACACAAACATGAAAAAGGCAGACGAGCAAAAGCTATATTCCAGATTGCAACAAATGCTACAGAATTTAAAATATAAGGCACTAAAGGATGAAATTAATTGCCATTAAAAAAATTAAGTATACGGTCTTTCTGGAGTAGCCACCACCTGTGTTGAAAAGTTACACTGGCAAGTGGTTTCTATTAATACAGCTATATCTGGGGAAAAGAAAAAACCTACATATCATGTAATCTGATGAGCCCAAGCATGAGATTTACTAAAACTGCTAGTGATTAGTTAGAAGAGAGATTTCTGTAAACCTGCATTGGCAATGGCTGCAAGAAAAGAAAAAAAAAAAGCAGAAGAACTCAGCTAGAGAATACACAACTCGAGCATTTAGTTGCTATTTTTACCATGTTTTTAGTCAAGGTGCTCAAGCAAATAAAAGCAAGAACCCGGCTCTGTTTGAGGAACGTGCCTGTTTTCCTGTAATAAGCTTACACAGAATTTGAGACACATTCACTGCTTTACTGCTCACTTTGAGCAAGGCTATAGAAAGTCATATTTTCATGATTTTGTGCATCACCATAACCTTATCACAGCCTAAGAAATAATAAAAACCCTTCCAGTGTGGGCACGTACCTCACACAGTAAAAGGTTTGCTGGTGTTTTGAGACATTTACGTGATACACTATTCTGCAGCAATTGCTACGTGACAGGCAGCTACCAAGCCTTACATTCCCTGAGTTGATTTTGACAGGACAAATTAGAACAGACATTAATTTTAATCTTCAATGTTTCTTTGGAACTTATTTCCTTCAGAAATGAGAAACACGGCATCCCCAGCTTTGTCACAACTAGTCTTTACACAAAACACATTGTTGGCAGTTGCAGTTACTCCAAGGGATTTGAATTTTTATAGCAGTTAAATGCTGCATGTCATGAGTTGCATGTACTCAAATCTGTCAGAAGTATCAGGGAACATTCTGGGCTTTATCCTTTAATGCTATTTTTTTAAACTGAGTTTTTATATACACTATTTTCTTGGGCATTATTTGCAGACATCGTACAACAAGATCCATCTATTATCAAGAAAGTTCATTTAGTATATCATCATGTGTGTAATGAACGTATTTTGAAATATGCCTTTTTAAAAAACAGTTCCAGCTCCAATTACTGCACTTCAGGTTAGTAAAATGAATTTTGTAGTGAGAACTACTTTATCAGATGGCATATACCAGTAGATGTCCAAGTCATGCGACTTTAGGATATACACCAGGTATATGTGCTTCTACGGAAAGAACCAGAAAACTGGTAAGAAACTGCCTTTACACCACTGTTCAGAAAAGATTCAGGTAGACTGCTGTTATGTTTAAACTCTTAACTTGTGATAAACACCTTCTTGAAATCACCGCAGTTCTACTTTTGACAAAGTAACTGGATGGATCACCTTGTTTTTTCAAGGACTACCACACCACCTACACTCCTGCAACGTCACAAACCATACTTGGGCATATTGTGTTGCTACCAGCAAAAGAACAACAGCTTACCAACACGACCCGAACACACTTCAGATTTTTGAAGCAGGAGCCAGTTACTTGATTCTATATTGTAATGATTAAATTTCAACAGCTCTACAATTAAAAGTTAATGGTTCTCCCACAGGGCTCTACTGCTAAGCTGAATCTAAGTATCTGGAGCTTGCTTAGGTTCTAAGACAGCATTAGGCCAAGTCACTGTGCCACAGTCATAAGATAAAGAGCCTTTAGCAATCACAGAACACCACACTGAAAACTCTGAATAAGCATCGCAATTCCTGGAACCTAAGCACACATGCAAGCACCATCTCGTGTAGCGTATCAACAGAAAGCTAAAAAACATATCGAGCATGCGGCAACATAGCTTTAGTCAGGCAAACATTAGTTCTTGTGAATTGGTTTCAATGAACTTTGATAGGGGAAGAAGTTAGTAGGCATGTCGAAACGAAACACCACTATGAAAGATTTAGATCAGATACAAACCTAAAACACCAATCTCCAGGCCTTCCAATCCTGCTTCGATTCTACTGTAAATATCTTCTCTCTCTCCAAAGTCTGCCACAATTACTTTTGTTTCCACTTTGTAATTCTCCTCTAGAAAAAAAAAAGTTTTTAAAAGTTTAAGCTTGAAATAGTTGAATTACCATTCAGATATTAAGAATATATTAGTTATTATGGTTTTACAGAACATTACGTTAAGTAGCTAATATCACACGTTAACATTTTCACCTCTGTAACAGGAATCCTTGAATTTTAACAGAACCTGCGTAAGAAGTTTGCAACATTAAGCTACTTCTGGTGAGAATGTAAATTCTCAAATGATTCAGCATTTTGTTTGTAAGGGACGATGAAGATGGCAAGAAAACAAATTACACAGGTTTGCACAGCATCAAAAAAATGCAGGAATCAGAAAATGCACATACACAACAGTGTTCAAGTACAGCTTGAGCAGAACACTTCTCTCCAGCTTAAGCCAAATAGTAAATGAGTTGCTTCAGACCAAGCAAAACAATCCTTTATTACCCTCCATTTCCATTCTCACTTCTGGTGTCATAAAACTTTTTGACTATTTAGTACTTTTAACATAAATCAAAAAGGGAACAAGAAGAGCAGAACTTCAAGTTTAATCACTTCAAAAACGTTCTGACATGCTGTCATCTCCATTCTCAACAGAACAGGAAAAATACACGTAGCCAACTACACTTTGAAATAGAAAAAGGATGCAAGTATTAAAAATACTTCATATAAAAGGCAATGCTGCTTCCATCAAGCTAAATTAATTACTTTGAACTAAAATCAGCACAGTGTCCTCTCAAACTTCAAAACAGCAGAACAGTGGCTTAACCTTGCAGCATCTGTGTTTTGCTGCACCTGACTCCCACCCCAGTGTCCCTTAAGGAACCTGTACACAGCTTGAGAAGGATTTTGCAGCACTTTGCCCCCAGAGTCATTCATAAAAGCAGTGGCATGTTAAAGGAAAAGAATCATTCACAAAAAGATTAGAAGCAGCCAGATTCCCATGATGCTCCTTCCCATTCAAGGGAAAGCCGCGACTCCCATGATCCTGCCATCCATTCATGCAGAATCATGAATCTACTGAACTCACTGGTTTGCTGGCTGCCTCCCCTCCCCCCCGCAATAGCCCTAATGGCAGATGAAATTATTTCTCCTCCTTTTCCCTCTCCCCACCCTCAACCTCTTCATCTCTCCTGAACAGCTGCATTGTTTAAAAATCCCCTGAGAGATGTTGCTATGTCAAATGACGACGTAAATAGCATTAAGCCCCTACTGCAGCAGCAGTCTTGTGATCGCGTCAGAAGAAAATCAAGTTCAACATTGGGGGGGGTTGGGGAGGTGGGTAGAAACAGTCTATTTTTGAACACAGCTGTTCTAATATTTAGCATACACATTCAAGTTCTTACAGGACACTGAATTAAAGGCAGCGTTAGAGGCACATCTAATACGTGCAAGTGGACTGGGCAGGCAAAGCCCGAGTCGCACACTTCTACACACGTGCCATCTTTAACTGTTTTGTGGGATCTGCGGCTGTCTTCACTGCCACTCAGATGCCTCATGACATGCAAGTTGTTTAAAGGACCCAAACACCATCCTCACAAATTTGCTCAATTGGTACTGGCCTTTTTAGACTAAACACTCTTCATTAGGATTGTTACTGATCTATCTTGTAGTTAAGCAATACACCTATAAAAAGATGCAGCACTCTTTGTGGACAGAGAGCGGGTAGTACAGCGTATAAAAACATATGAAAAGTAGAAGACATCCTACCGGTATGGCCAGAGGACACAGTCTGTGTGTGGTTGCTCACTGCAAACACGTGAGACTGTCTTGCCTCGGCAGATGCCACCCACTGACCCAACCTTCCCTCCCCATTTCACACCAGCGTTCAGTTATTCTGTAACTTCCATGTACCCCGTGTTCTGTCCCAGAACCTGCGATAGGTGCAATGATCTACTACATCAGAGAAAACACTAGTAGATACACATGATAAAATGGTTCCATGTCAAACGACGACGCGAATAGCATTAAGTCACTTCTGCGTAAGCTTGTCCTACTATTCAGAGCACAAGGTGCAGAGGAGAACAGGTGTGCTCTGCATGAACAACAGAAAAGGGCATTTCCTTGATCTTAAGAAGGATTAAGATGTTCTCAAATGGATGGGCTAGAAGAGAGAGTATCACACACCCTTGTTTTATCTGCCAAAAAGACCCTGAGATGTAGTGTAATAGAGAAGGAAGCAAGCAGGTTATGTCCTAATCCAGGGTATCTAGCAGTGACCAGGCTCTTGCTGCCCAAGAAGAGAAAACCTGAACCTCCTTAATGGAGTTTTCAGCTTGAAGACTGAGGTACTCAGGAGCCACAGGGAGGTAAAGAAGGGTATCAGCCAGTTTTTGCAGTCTGCAGCTAGAGGATCTGAAAGAGCTGATATTACCTGTCAGTGTGTCCAGCATTCCTGATGATATACTGAAAAGTGAATGTGATGTTTCATCTTTGGAACTGGTACTTCAAATGCTTCTTAGCAGGGGACTGAATATTACACCACCACGCTATCAATAGTTGTGGGGACTGAATATCACACCACCACGCTACCAATAGTTATGCAGCAGTCGGTCATCACCTACCCATAAGGTCTCAGGCATGGGAAAGGAAGTTCAGTAGACCTCCTTTACATTTCTCAACTCTGATACACGAGTGTTTTAATCATCTCATTTACTAAAAAATCTCATGTGAGATAAGTATTGACCCTACAAATAAGTTTTAACCTAAACTTGCACATATCCAGTTAAAAATACAGGGCCTGTATGACATTAGCAAAGACTTCTGGTAATTTAGGAGACCAACTACGCACAAGAGTATCCTGTAATCTAATAAAAGCAGACATGATCTTCTGCAACCCTACCATCATTTGAAAAGTAAGTTGTTGACCACAAATAAAGCCTCAACAAAATATCTTCACAGCTCTGGAAAGGCTGAACGAACCAATAGACATAATGGTGATAGAGTAGGATGGTATAAGACAAAAAGGCAAAGCAAACTTTTGTAGAAGATACCAGGACGGATTCTTTTGAAGATCCATATAGCAACCCAAGACGGCAGTCAGACTGCAGAGGCAAAGGCATATCCCAGACCAATACCTATAGAAGAACAGTTATCATGCAAGCAAAGGCAGTATTAAAAAAAAAAATACACGTTGGAAGGGGAACATAATATAACTGAAAAAAGTGCCGCTTTTTGCACAGGTGGTAAAGAACTGACCTCCTGAGGCACATTCCCATTCTGTGCATTCCTGCACAAGACAGGATGAGATGGTCTGGAAACAAATAGGCTATTTAACCACGTTCTTCACATACACACCATCAGAAACACCAACACTTTTATGGACAGTCCCTTGAAGAAAACTCTACCTTTGGTATCCTCAGAAGAGGACTCCAAATAGTGTCTCAAACGTGGTTAAGGTGCCACTATTCAAAATAAGCATAAAGACATTTAAGCAGTCATTCCAGGTCTGTCCAGAGGTCCATCTATGCAAGTATTTGGTATCCTGTAGCAGGCAAAGAAGAAAACGGTATAAAGACTAAGGGAAGTACATAATAATGTTTCCTCAATTTATTATCCCAAGCTCCAACAGTGTGCTGCTCAGAAGCTTCTTGAGCTGGGTATGTCTACCCTGACGGCCTTCAGCCAACTCTTCCTACAGCTGTTTGCCCAGTCACTACAAATCTTTACACATTTTCAGCACCCACACCACCTCACCACTGCCACGTTTTTTGCTTTCAACTCTGCTCAGAACAGAACTGATCAGATTTCAAAGTGGTGTGCCTGGATCCATTTTGATTGCTCCATCTGACACTAGATTTTTGAACTGCCATCTCCTCTTCCTCCGTCACACCTCATAACAATGTTTTTCTCTCTCATTCCTGTCACTATGCGTTGGTTGATACTGCACTGACATTTGGTTGCTAACATTGAAAAGGTAACTTCCATTACTTCTCGATTTGAGCCAGAGGACATTAAGACGTTAACATTTACTTGTTTTCGTGTCCATCTTTTCAGCTTCCTATGCATGTCAGACTTCTATGCATCTTACAGATTTTTCAGAATTTGAACTTGCCCCTTTCAGCTTTTACAAATCTTACCTTATTGAATTTCCACAAGCACAAGGAAGGTGGAATGGACACAGCAAAACCAAAAGGTACATCTACCCTGCACCTTCTTTCTAAGGGGTCTCTACTATGATAAATTTTTAAATACACTCATGCTTTGAACAGAAATGATGCATCATATTGTATGTCCACATCTCAACAGTCTTCCTAAAGTCTGGTTTTTAATTTTGATACAGACATTGTCTAATGTTCATGGAAGTTCTTGCTAACAAACTTTATTAGAGGCTCATTTTGACATTTTAAAATCAGAAACTAAATTGTCAAGTTCAGGATGTTTATTAAAAGGATACTTATGTATTCATATATAATTTAAGTCATCAACAGTTCACAGGAAAAGAATATCTACGCTTACACAGAGGTGACATTAGTGTTTACTTAGAAATGCAAGAACGAAGGCTGCTAAAGAGCAGATTAAACTCCAGAGGCCCAGCGGAGATCCCCAGTTCCACCTTAGGATTAAAACAGTACCTCCAGATGCCAAATGAAGTTAGTTTGTAGCCAGCAAGATCGTAAGTGAAAGATGCTGCAGCACTGGGGAGGAGGCGGGTGGGGGGAGGGGGAAATACCCAAGGACCACAGACTGGTGGAGCTAGCAAGCAGGCAGCCATGGAGCAGGCAGCCATGGAGCAGGCACAACTGAGGCAGCAGAGAGCTGAAGGCAGAAAGGTAGAGAAAGGACAACTCAGTGGCAGAAACCGCACCAGCACCGTCCCGAGCCAACAGCCAGAAAGACACAAGGCTTACCTGATTTCTCATCTCTAAGATGGTTAGTTAAACCTCACTAGGTGAAGCAAAACCTTAATTAACTCCAAAGGCTAGAGAGACGTCTGACTTACAGGAAATGCACGCAGTGCCTTGCTACGCAAGGAAAACACTAATCTAAGCGACCAGGCAAACTAAGGCACACCTTTCCTACTGAAAGATTCAGGTGCAAAATAGCACTGCATTACATAGAACACCAGAAAAAAGGTTCACGCTAGAACTAAACAAAAAAGTGTAAAGCTAGAAACTACATTGAGCTACCTCCTAAATAAAGACTAATAAAGAATTGTAAAGCATTAGGAGGTAAGCATCTTCAATTTTTTTTTTTTTTTTTTTTAGCTTGCAAATAATTCAAAGCAGCAGCCCCCCTAAACTGAAATCTCGGTGGACATGCTAAGAAAATGCTAAGGAATTGAAGTTTGCAGACAGATAAACTGGGCTTGAAAGAAGGTAACCTTTTGTACTTAGATGTGAGAGCAGACACTAGCCTGGCAGTCAGCAGAAGCAGCTCAGTTTACCTGACAGAAGCAGTGTCGAAGTGTTAAAGGTGTCTGTGGTACAAAGTCTTGCTGGGAAACTAGAAGATCACCATCCCTAATAAAATAACATCAGTACTCGCGCCACCTGTTTCAAAGCAGCTGGCTACAGCAGCTTGAATTTGCACGAAGTATGTTGAAACAAATCCAGCCAACGTTGCAACAGAGAGGTTCAGGATACGAGGCCCACATTGTAAGCACGTACTGGGAACAGTTATTTCAAGCTCAGGGAAAGTAGATTAAAAACCTCTTGCTAGAACTGAAGCATGTCATCACTTTATATTCAAAGTCTCACATAAATATTGCCATCAGAGTGATGTGGTATAAAGGAACTGCTTGCAAAAACATAAAAGAAGTCTCACTTGGTCTTTGGCTTCAGGATGGCCAGAGATGCAAGCGAAGCAGTAGAAAAACAGCTCTCCACTATTCGTCATACAGGAGGGACAAAACTTGTTTAAGTAAGGAGATTCAACTACATTCACAATGATGGCATCTTTCCAGTATCACTGCAGTGGCAAAACTCACCCTAATCCAGTATCCAGTGTCCATAAAGAGAATTTGTAACCTTTCAATCAAGGGCAAGAAGCTGAGACATGAAAGCAAAACACGAAAACCTCCAGTTTTTTAGTACCATATGCAGGGCAGAGATGAAGAAGAATTTAAGACTGTACAGTGGCTGCAGATAGTTCTACAAAGTCTCCGGGGGTTTTTTAAGGGAGAGCCATTCATTTTGGGGGTGTATCCAATCTGGGACTTTCCGAGTTCACAGAAATAGCACACCGAGTATCATGTACGGCAAGAATCCATGTACCAGAAGGACCAAACTCTTTCAGACTGGTGATAGCAGACTGTTATTACGCACTGATAATATTCACCATATAGAAGCATGTTAAAGTCAGCTAGGTATAACAAGAGCTAGCTTTTTCCAATTGTTTTGTAGGGACTTGAGAACGCAAGGAATGAGCTTTGCCTTTCAGCAGAATAGAGATCAGCTCTTAATTACAGTTCTATGTTACTCAATGAAGTCCAAGATACTGAGAAAGAAGTGTAAAGTGAGTTACAGTCCCCTCTCTCCCCCCAAAATCAGTCACAGTGAAATACAGAATTACCAGAGCAGCATATGGATACTTATGAGGAAAAAGAGCAGAAACCCTGGAGAACCTGCAACACTCTTCAGGAATCAGATCCCAGTAGCACAGGTAATAGTAGGAGAAAAGGTGATCTCGAACAAAACCTCTGGACTCCTTTGCCACACACATTTTATTTACATTTTGATTACCAAGTCCATATACAAACGGAATACCTAAAAGGCTAGCCTTCCTGAGGGGATGAGAGTTCTCATTTGTGTAGCTGTATCAGTCCTTGTCCCAAATGACAGATCATGCTTCTCATTTCTGCAAAAAAGGAAACGAGAGACCAGGGCCTGGACAGCTGCGCAGAAGATAAGTGCTGAACCCTCACCTGGAGGGATGCTGCACAGCAGAGACCCCATGTAAGAGAACATGAGCGTTCAGAAGGACAGCAGATATGCAGCAGCAGATACAGTAGTATTTTTATTATGAAACAAGTTATACACATTCCTACAAAACTCTGAAGCAGAGTACTGGTAACCTAAGGAATTACAAAAGTTGAAGTAAGTTGTAGCTAAAAGAAAGCTCTGTTTGCACTTAGTTTGCAAAAGAAGTCTCCAGGTAAAGATGCTATACTGTATCAGTTTCTGCATAGCATAATGAGATGCCTGCCTACAATTTAACAGAACTTGCTATGTTTCAACACATTTTTAAAAGCACATGTGTATGCACATGTGGTCAAGCACTACGGAATAGGTTCAGATTCCTTTCATTCAGCTACATATGCAACACTGCCAGGGAGATCCTTACATACTGCACTAGTTGCATGCATAGTTTCATAGATACAGTTTGCCTAAAAATAGCTAAAAAGTCTAATCATAGATAAGTGTAGAATGGGTAAAAAATGCCAGTCCTTATTTAAAATGTTACAATTCTGTCAGACAGCTTTAAGTATCAACACACAGACACATACACAAGTCAATTCCTCACGTCTCAGCTTTCAAAGATGACACAGCAGAAGATGGATCTCCAAGCCAAAGTCCACAAACCCTTGAGCCACAGGGGACATTTAATTTTTTACTGTGTATAAGCAGCACTGTTACTGCAAAACATAAGAAGAAAACACACTTTATTAATACTTGCCTCCATTTGCTCCTCTGACTCCCATTACTTCAAAATACATTACAGCTTCTAAGATACACTTACCAAGTCAGAAAAACATTCTCAGCAACACACAGGATCAACCAATAAGCCCATTCACCCAAATATTATGCTCAACACTGTAAGCTTTCCTAAATCAAGCTTGTCCTAATTACAAAGCTAACTAAAAACACAAAATCAAGCAGCCTGTAAAAACAGCTGCAGAGGCTGACAGCCAGGGGGGCTGCACAGTCAAGTCATCGCAATGTTTCCAAACGTCGACATTATTTCAGGCAGCAAGGCAAGCACAGCTTTGATGCTCCCCACGCACACACTCCCCACTCCAGTACGCCGCAGCGGGGCTGGGCACAAGAGACACCCACCGACACAGCATGGGCAACCATCCTCGCGCAGGCTGGGAGCCCTGCCTTCCAAGAATAGCATCGTTTTGCCCTTGTGTGCTTCTCCCCCTCACTACCTCAAAATACCCACTATGGCCGAAGCTGCACAAAGAGTTTGTCAGGACGCGATCCCAAGCTGTGTCAGGAGATAAGTGCAACGCGAGGCTGTGGGAAGGTTAGTACTGTGTGACAGGCAGCATCCCAAACTCCCATTCCTTCTCTCCTCTTTGCTGACATTATGTCAAGCCTCTTCACCCACCCCACCCCTGCAAGGCTTTTTTTGATATTCGTTGGTGGTAGTGGTTTTTACCCAGCATGAAGAAAGCTATTTTTAGTTTATTAACTCATTTTACAAAGGGCATATGGACTTACTTCCAACACTTCCTGTAACATTTAGTTTTCCTTAACGTCATTATTATTGCCTGACTGTGACAATGTGTACATATGATATGTATATACACATATGTAAACACAAATGTTTCATCACTTTTTGAAAATAAAAGACTAAATTCTTCAGCCCTATAATTATTAGAACAATAAATAATTTAAAAAACATCACCTTTTTTTTTTCAGATTCAAGATTTAGAGTGAATTCCAGAATGACCAGGAGAATTACTTAGGAATAATTTGAGAGTCACTTACAGAGACTGAAAGGTATCATAGTATGGATTAACAAAAAAAAAAAATTGTGCTCTTACTCTCAAGTCAATTTCAAGACATTTAAGTCAGTCACTCTATACAAATTAAAACAAATTTAAAGTGTGAAACAAGCTTCTAGGCTAATTCAGTATTACTTTTTATGTCCTCAATAGTTTCATCTGCATTCAGCATCCATAGAAAAGCGTTTACTGCAGTCAAAAGACAGACACTCAAAAGTACAGTTTTGAGGGTTCTCCAAAGTGTTACTTGTAAGGGAAAATACATTGTTAATTAGTCCACATCTAATGCACAAAGTAATATAGTACCCAGTTCAGCACTGGAAGGGTTCCACATGCTTAAGTAGTTACACAGCAAGCATACTTGTACCCATTAGGTACAGCATTTTAAAAATTGTTTATTTTTCATATTCATGGATTTTTTTTGTCTAAAGAATTTGTTGTGAAAAAGAGATCAACTGTGTTTCCTTTCCCTATGAAGAGCTACTAACTAGCATTAATTATTTTCCTCACCACAACATATTCCTGAAAAAACATAAAAGCGATTATCACCATTTCCTCAGCAGAGAAGTCTATCAGGAATTTTTACAGCTTTGACAGATAAAATGATCTTGGTGTAATGGAACTCAACCTGCTAAAACAGTGGCAGGAGACTAACACATACACATTCATAGAATGAAGTTGGAGAAGGAGGACAGCACTGTTTACATCATTCAGTCCTTTCCTTGTGCCAGAGAGACCCTTCCCTGGAGAGCCTCTTAAAGGGCCTCATTTTAGGTCTCTCTGCTATAGAGCTTCCACCAACTTCCTTAAACCAGATTTGCAAAACAGACTTTCACTCAGTGAAAACAATCCAATACTCATTTTTCATGTAATAGTCAGTCTATTTTACACTGAAAGCGATAAGCAATATATCGCAGCTTTTGTGTTAACAGAAGGTGTTTAACGGCCCAGAGACTAGCACAAGGGCTCTTGTTTTTGGCATCCACAAAAGCTTATGTTACAAATAGGTTGTTAGTAGAGACAGGCATTAAGTTTCTATGTATTCAAGAAAATGCAACCTATTCCCCCACCCAGCTACTGCCAGGTGGAGGCAGCAGTGACCATGAATATCTGCAGGGGTGACTAATTCCTGGTTCTTCAGTCTGGGTTTCAGAAGTACCGAGTAAGTCATCTGCTCCATTGGTCCAATTACCTAGTGCCTAAATTAAGACTCAAGACACCATTAGGTCCCAGAGTTAGTCCTGAACCTCTAGACACAATACACAGAGTATCCAAGATGTGGAAGGGGCTACTTCTGCTGTAGTTTATATTCAGAAAAGGAAACCCAAAGCACATAATTCCCATTTAAATAAGCTTTACGCATTTCTTCTCCTGGACTTTATGGGTTTACAACCTATCAACACAACAAATACTGCATAGAAGCACCGTGGCAGTGAGGTTCACAGCAAGCTTGCTTCCAATCCTTTTTTCTGGAAGAGGCTAACTCAGTCTTGCCAGGAGTGAAAAAGCACTGTTGGCTAGAACTTGCCAGATCACGTACTGCTATGTGTAACCCATGACACAGATTGCTAAACTTTCTTAAACTGGTTTTCATCCTTAAAAGCAACGTGGTCTGTTACTCTGTATGCTGACAGCTGATACATAACCAAAGTCCTTTTGCAAGGATGTCACTAGTCACTTGCAGAACATTTTACTCATGCCTCATCCTACCTTGTTGCCGCCTCACAATTTCCCTAAAGGGTGAAGTAGTCCTGGGACTGCATCCTATAGCTTGCGGGATATCTGTCAAGTGTTTCTCTCTAAGTATTCTGCTCAGTTTCTTCAAATCATTCCGGGCAAAACTTCACTGAGAAAATGCAAGGGAAGATGATAAAAAAGAGGGACTGGGGGGGCGGGGAGGGAACAACACCCAAACCACAGAAGCAGGATGCTTCTTAAAGAAAAAAACAACAAAAAAAATCAAAAAGAAGCTCCATTCCCAATTGCTCTGTGTCTTCTACACGCTCTGTTGATTGTATTTGGGATTCATTCATTTATTTCTCTCATTGACAAATTAATTTCACTCAAATCCTCTGTCAGCTCTCTACAGCATCTGACAACTGCTCATTTAGTAAGCAGTTGACCCCATTCAAGGCAAAACCATGGGAACTTTCTTCACTTCATCCTAGGGAAACTTTCTTCATAGTTGAAAACCAAGAGCTCATTTTGGATCAAAGACCCTTATGCTACAACTTTATGTGAAAGGTGACTTCAGTGCATCAAAACAAGTTCAAAATATTTGAAGCCATTTTGTCAAGTCCAAGAAATATAGGGGGATTTCAAGTATGTCAAGCTGAACCTGGCTTAGATGATGGAAGGCTGCAAACATTAATTTACCTTGAAATAGATCACAAAAGGTCAAAATAACTGCTGGATTCCGTTAGTCTTCAAGTTAAGCTCAGGAAAGTGAATCTTGTCGTTCTGTGCAAGAAAAGTAAGAAGATGATGTCCCCTTACCGAGTTTGTCTGCATTTCAGCCTCCTGTATTAAACGCAAATCTTCCTACCTGCCAACTCCAAGACACAAGGAGGATTTACCAGGGCATGGGGGTTGGGTGTGTGGTGTGGTGTGTGGAAATGCAAGTGACAGGGCAGAGATTAAGGGGCAAAGCACTCCAAGGTAGGTGCGGCTGAGCATCTGCAGGAGACAGATTTGCCACGGGGGGCATTGGCCATTTGTAGCAGTAGGTCACAGCAACAGCTGAGGCACGAGCACAGTGGTCAGCATCAGATCTGCTCCAGAATGCTCCCTGCTATCTTTTTACCAAGAAAGCAGAAAGTGGTAAAACCCATCTGCCTAAGAAATGGAGAAAGAATATTTCTGATTTTGGCACCACATCCCATTCCTTTCTTGCACTCACAAATCATGCCAGAGTAGTGAGAACATGATAGATCCCAAGTCTAAACATGAAAACTATCAGTTTATGGTGTATCTGAAATCTTAGGGCTAAGAGTAGCTCAAGATGAAACTACCACAACCAAGAAACTTCAGGATCACTACACACTGAGCTGAGGTGTCTGTAACACTAACAACCACCAACTTGAAAGCAGCAAATGGGAATTTACTTTAAAAAAAAGTTTTGAATTATGTAGTAACTGATAAACTCAAAATCTCCTGTGTTGCATGTATATGCACTTACCTACAAGTAAGCAGGTATTTACACTTACAAGTAGGAACACTACTTAGCTACAACCGTTTGTTCTTTCCTCCCATAGCTCATGCAGAACTCCACCACCTGTCCTGTGAAGCCACCAGTTAATAACATACACCAATACCAAATTCTTATTTTGACAATTTCCCTACAGGCAACCTCTCTTTGAAGTGTTTTCCCTGACTGACTAGTTTTCACTACATTCTTCATACTGCAGCCCCTAGGAAATAAGTTTCTACAGCAAAGTTCTTCTCAAGTCTGCTCAGAACATCCCTGTCACCAAAAGTGTAGTAACTGAAGCTTTTCTGCTTGCAAATCCACGGCTCTTGAACCCACTGCTGGCACAGAGCACCTGAGATGTCTTGAACCATATTTGTTATTAGATACAGCAAATCAGGGAACAGTCATGTTATATGGAGTTCAAAGGATTGTCCCCATTCACAGAAAAGTTTTCTTTCTGAGCCTTCCGGAACCCTTGAAAGCATTTAACAATGTAATAGAATAGACACTTCAAAAAATGTGCCGGAACACCAATGTAGTGCAAACTAAACTAGACCAAAGATTTTGTATAGTGACCCTACTACTCAGTGTTTGTGTGTGAAGACTTGATTAAAAGATCAAATATGTTTCAATAAAACCTATGCAATTCAAAGTAGAGGTGGTCCATGATCACTCAAGAGAAATAAAAAATTTTTTTTCTTCAGTCTGTGGCCTACGCCCTATTTCTTAGGGAACTTAAAGCAGAATTTCCTTTTGCAGCAAATCCTATGGCACTTAATTATTCTGTAAATTCAACTTTACAACATGTTTGAAGACACACTGTAAAGTCTTCTGAAGTCTTTACTTGTAATTAATCCATTATTTTTGTTGCTCAAACTGAGCCGCAAGTTCAGAATATCTAGCTTTCTTGTAACATCAGTACAGCTGGCTTAATGTGCGTGTGCACACACACAAAAAATTACCAGATCCAGGTCAGTTGGCATTTAACATTCAGAAAGATCTATCAGTACTTCCCTTATGATAGTGGTTATGCAACTTGCATTTTGTACATAGATATCACTCCTATGTAACTACATCCGCAGAGTACAAGAAAAGATTCTTCTGAATAGAATGAACATACCTGATGCTCAAAACCCCTCTCATTATTTGTGGCAGAGAGCACCTATCCGTGTGCTAGGATGGGCAGGACTCTGACCAGTGGAAATGAGGGAGGAACAGAAAACATGCACAGCTCACACAATTCAAAGGACTGAAGTCAGTCAAACAGCTATTCTTCCTTAAAGTAATTAAAGGTCATTACTTGAGATGAGCAAGCTCACGTGTATTTGAAGAACAATTGCGGGATCACCATAAAGAAGTTTAAAGATGCCTCAGGAGGCTGCAAGGGAAACACTCAAGTAGTTACAGCCTTAGCTCTAAAAAAGTCACTCGTGTTATATGTGACAACATCTGAACAGACCGCAGAGACCACATGAGCCTGCATACAAGAAAATTCTGTCCAGCTAAAAGCTAGCAGGATCTGAGAGTGCAACTCAGGCTTGCTTGATTATGCAGACTACCCTAATCTTTCAGCATATGCCACAGTGAACAAGGTATACATTTCAGTAGCTCAGTGTTGTCAAAAGAAATGTTCTGAAAACCCAACATGAGTCATCTCATTTCAGAATAGTTTAGGAAGGAAAGTAGAAAAATGTTTGGGTGAGGCCTAAGAGTAATTATGTATTACAGGCTGCTCTACATAGGTACATGTACCTATTTTTTAAATTTGAGAAACTCCTCCAGCAGCTATCATGTAAGTGCTGAAAGCTCAAAGCAGTAGATTTATCTGTCTTGTCAGCATCATGCTTAATTCCCAAGGAGGAAAAGATTTCCAGACTGGTACAGAAAGGGCTATGACCACTTTCCGGAGGTTTGTCGCTTCATGCTTGCGTTTGATTCCAGAACAAGGTATTTGTAGATACTTCTATCAGTTACACTTTTACTTAGCAAGACAACTTTATACAGCATAAGAACGTGACTGCATACGCCCACGTATGCAGCAAACTACCATCCAGCTACTGCAGTGAACCACCGAGAAGACCACCTTGTTGCAACTTCTTCATGTATTTGCAGTAAGCTTAAGTACTCACACAGGCTGGCCGAGCAGCAACACCTATACTGTTTAATTCACTCTGTGACTGTATTGATTAGAGTATCGCAGGTATGTCCAGACACTCCAGCAACATCCTCACATGCAGGATACTAATGAACAATGCCAATTACTTCCAAACCAGCAGAAGATAGGACTTGATGCCATCTCTGCTCTAAGAAGGAATGCTCTCTACCACCTAAACATACACATAGAACGGAAGAGTTTTCTGTCTAGAAAACAGTTTCATATGCCGTCTTACATTGGACACTAAAAATGAGAGACAGCAGCATTTACATCAACAGAATTGTATGGCCTCTGTCTCTCAGTAAACCAGTATAACAGTTACCATTAAGCAACTGGAAGTCCCTGAGTCTTTCAGTCACCCCTACATTCACTAAGCAGCCCCTCACAACTGTGTATAGGACAGTTTGCTGAAGCTTGACTTAAGAGATTACGCTTTACTGTAAAGCGGTGCCACTAACAAATTTATTAAAAGTTTTAACAAACTTAAGCCAAAATAATACATTTATGACCTCTGAAAGAGAGTAGCTCTTACATTTATCTGCATTATGTACACAAATCATTTTAGGAAAGTCTAAGCAAGACAAGGGAGGGTAAGACAGAAGCATAATCTTAAAGGTTTCTTTACCCAACATCATTATTCTGAGAAACCTGCTTTATAGTACACAACTCCCACTCCTGCTTATCAAAAACCTCTACACACAAGGCTACATTTCTCACTTTATCTTGACGTACTCTGCATAAACTAATAACCTTGCATGAAATCTGCCTTTATAGAAGAGATATAGATTACAAGAGGAATTCTTGTGAGTTATGGTTATACTTTTGATTGGAAAATCATTCGTTAGCATTAGACTTGAGGAAGCTTTCTCCTAACTGACCCCATACAAATATCCATTTTACATTTGTGATTGGAATACTTAAGTTACTCCCTTATTTTTGCATTACAGCCATTTACTACATACTTACTGAAGAAACAATCCCTCATACAGGTTCTTAAACACATTAACTCTTTCCCTATATTCCTATGACTATGCACACTCATCACCCCAAAAAAACATCCAGCTCTAATTTGATCTTCGGGTAGTTTATCCAAACAAAACAAAAAAAAGGGGGAGGAGGGGGAAGCTACTCACAATGAATTTGTATACTTGGTAACACAATGAGTAACAAAGAATATGTTTTCAACAACCTTGCATTACAAAGAAACCACCCTTATGGCTGAAGCCCATGAAATCAAACTTGCTTCAAGCTGAGGGAGTATTTAGATGAAGTAATGGCTACATGTTTTTCTCCTTGTTGTGATTTTAGACAGCTACTATGGGGATAGGTGGTGTTTTGGTCTGACTTGGTAAGCTGTTCTTATGAAAGACTAACAGTTTTAGAAGCACTTATTCCAGAATTAAGTTCTATTGTTCTCAGAAGTTAAATATGAACACCTGTAAAATTAATCTACAAAGCCTCTACCACTTACATCTGTAACATTAGCACTGTGCACAAGAGCAAATCTTTTTCAAAATTAAAGCTGTATGTATTAGCATATATGAAATTCATGTGCAATTGCATTATTTAAAAACATGCCTGTGAAGTTTAGGGAAGAAGTTTTCAACTCACTTATTTCACTTGCAACCTGGTCCAGTTTTTCTTTTGACCTACTGATTAGAGCCACCTTCATTCCACGTCTTGCTAACTGCAACAAAACAAGAGAGGAGACATAAGAACAATCATAAATTGCTTCCACCACTATCCATGGTCACTCACACTAGGAACTGCTAACAAACCGCCGCTGAGTTCAGGCTTATGGTAACTTACACTTTCTGCTGAAAGAAATGATCTAGTGTTGAGGATGATGGTCTAAAAGGGATGAACACATCCACATCCAGATAAGCAAGTGGCTCACTGGAATAAACTTTTTACAAAGCCAAGCAGTAGACTTGGAGGGCGGGAGGGGGGAGAAGGGAATAACATAACATTCTCGCATTCCACAGGATCAAAGTGGCAAAGAAATACTTTACCTAAAACTCTCTCAGTCTGTGACACTGAGGACAACCTGACAGTAATCTACTCAAGAGTCTGAAACAGCTGTGGTCCCATGGGGCAAAAAAGCCCCAGCGATGTTCCTCACAGGTGGAAGTTCCAGACTGTTGACATACAGTTTGCTTTCCTTCAGCAGTCATAAGCAGTCTAAGAGCCCAGAGGTTAAGTAGTTGCCTGAGCTTTATGGAGAAGTATCGAGCTGTACTTGTCTCAAAAGCCAAGGAAGCAAAGCCATGCCAACACACCCAGTTAGTGGAACCTCAGTGTGTTTCAAGAACTTCCACGACAAGACTGAGCTCGAGAGAAACCGCTGCTATGTTGACAGTAAAGAGATGCACTCTGAAAAGCACATCTGAAATCTAGAAGTGGAAACCCATTTGCAAGAGGAATTCTCTGAGTATAGAGCACATAAAATTACCACGGAAAGAGCCTGTAACTAGGAACAAATACCACTTAAGAGAAGAAATCAAACTTGGAAAAGATACAGTGCTCAACAGCAAGTTCAGCTTGAATCTGATGAAACCAGATCAGTTTCTGCTGAGCACTCCAAATTTGCTGCTGGAGGCCCAGTGGGCTGAAAAGAACCACAACAGTCCAAAGAGCAATAAGGATCCTCTGAGATCCCAGTAACTACCTTTTCATGTAAGGAACAAGGAAGATCCATTTGCTTTGTAGATAACCTGCCATTATACTTGGATCTTTGGCCAGTGTCCCTAGGGTCATGAAAAGGCTGAATGAGAAGACCTTAAAACTAATCATAAAAACTCACCCAGGGTAGTAAACTTTGGGAAGATGCTCTTGTAGCCTAATGATTGATTCAAGCAAGAACTGCTAATCTAACAGAGTTGGTGGATGTAGGCATCTGATTCCCTCAAATCCCATGTTAGCAACTACATTTTCCACTTCGGTAGCAAAGCACAGCTGCAGTTAAAGCCATTTCTCTCCAAGATGGAAAGGAGAGTCAATGACAGCCCACCAAAGCAGAGTTAAAGCTCTTGTTGGAGTAGGTATAGCAAGAGGATCGACAAAAAGCAATACTAAGGTGGTGTGCATAGCAGAGTACTGCAGAGTACGCAACAGGACCACAACCTCTGCACTCGCAGCCCAGAAAGCCAACCACATTCTGGGCTGCATCAAAAGAAGTGTGGCCAGCAGGTTGAGGGAGGTGATTCTGCCCCTCTACTCTGCTCTCGTGAGACCTCACCTGGAGTACTGAGTCCAGCTCCGGGACCCCCAACATAAGAAGGGAATGGACCTGTTGGAGCAAGTCCAGAGGAGGGCCACAAAGATGATCAGAGGGCTGGAGCACCTCTCCTATGAAGACAGGCTGAGAGAGTTAGGATTGTTCAGCCTGTAGAAGAGGAGGCTCCAGGGAGACCTTATTGCAGCCTTTCAGTACTTAAAGGGGGGCCTACACAAAAGGTGGGGAGGGACTCTTTATCAGGGAGTGTAGCAATAGGACGACAGGTAACTGTTTTAAACTGAAAGAGGGTAGATTTAGATTAGATATTAGGAAGAAGTATTTCACTCTGAGGGTGGTGAGACACTGGAACAGGTTGCGCAGAGAAGCTGTGGATGCCCCATCCCTGGAAGTGTTCAAGGCCACGTTGGATGGGGCTTTGAGCAACCAGTCTAGCGGAAGGTGTCCCTGCCCATGGCAGAGGGCTTGGAACTAGATGATCTTTAAGGTCCCTTCCAACCCAAACCATTCCACGATTCTATGACTCTAGTTTATCACTAGCATACAAATACATCTGAGATTAAATTTAACTCAGGATTTGCAAAAGCAAACAGCAAGAGAGAGGCAACAAACAGCAACTCCTGACCATATCCTTTAAAAAAAAAAAAAAAAAGATAAAAAGTATGCTGCTTTGGAATCAAAGACTAGGTGAACATTACCCAGGACAGAGAAGAAAACTTGTATTTACTACGGCACTCTCTACCTTTCGTGAAGGAGTGGTCTAATGATGGAAAGGATATCACTGCTGAGCAAGGAACAAGGATCTTAATACCACAAGAATGAAGTGTAAAAACACCTCTTTCCTTGGAAAAGAAGGAAAGTAACGAACAGAGCAGAGCATAACCCAAGAATCACAATGGCATGACTGGACAGATAGATGAGGGGAGGGCAGTGGATATTGTCTGCCTTCACTTCAGCAAGGCTTTTGACACCGTCTCCCACAGCACCCTCATAGGCAAGCTTAGGAAGTGTGGGTTGGATGAATGGAGAGTGGGGTGGATTGAAAACTGGCTGGCAAATAGAGCTCAGAGGGTTGTGGTTAGTGGCACAGAGTCTAGTTGGAGGTCTGTGACAAGTGGTGTTCCCCAGGGGTCAGTACTGGGTCCAGTCCTGTTCACCATATTCATCAGTCACCTGGATGAAGGGATACAGTAGACCATCAGCAAGTTTGCTGGTGACACAAAACTGGGAGGGGTGGCTGACACACCGGAAGGCTGTGCTGCCATTCAGCATGACCTGGACAGGCTGNAAGGCTGAGGGACTTGGGTCTTTTTAGTCTGGAGAAAAGAAGGCTCAGAGGAGATCTCATCAATGCTTATAAATACTTAAAGGGAGGGCGCTGGGAGGATGGGACCAGTCTTTTTGCAGTGGTGCCCAGGGATAGGACAAGAGGTAATGGGCACAAACTTGAACGTAGGAAGTTCCATCTAAACACAAGGAGCAACTTCTTTCCTTTGAGGGTGGCAGAGCAGTGGAAGAGGTGCCCAGAGAGGTGGTGGAGTCTCTGACCCTGGAGACATTCAAAACCCGCCCGGACACTGTCCTGTGCAACCTGCTCTAGGTGACCCTGCTCTGGCAGGAGGGTTGGACTAGATGATCTCCAGAGGTCCCTTCCAACCCCTGTGATTCTGTGTAATCCACAAATTCATAACATTCTTCCATCACTTACTGGCAACCACGTCAAATTTTTGAAGAGGCAATTCTCAACACACCGTTACATTTCCCACAAACTCCTCCAAGGAGAAGGAAGTAATCTGCATGATTACAATCAGAGCCATCAGTGCCCAAGCAGCTGTACGCCAGTGGCATTTATAGCAACCTGATGGGAATTTCTAGTAGAAAGTCAAGCGTCCACTGGCAGTCTTATGAAGATATCTCTAGAGTTAATTGAAAGATTGAGAGGTCTTTTCAGGTATTCCATATTTCACTCTGCATTCACACTTGACTTCATCAAGTATTCTTCATCCACATAAGCTGTTAGAGGGTAGATATGTGTTTTATTCTAAATAAATAATAATTTTTTTTAAACTAGAAGTGTGTTTTACCCTATAGCCCAAGAATGAATATTTGTACCCTTTGGGGTGATCTGTGCCCACAACAATTAGAGCAGAGAAGCTGAAACAGTCAAGTGGTTCTCAGCAGGATCTCATATTTGTGATCAGCCTTCCTAATAGGGGTTCATATACAGGGGCCTGCCAGCAGCACACATCTGGGTTTGAAGGCAGCCTGCTTCTCAGAGACACCGGCAGAACATAAAGCAAGCTGTAGTTTTGCTCACCCGATAACCTAACATACAGATCCTGAAACTAATCTCCCATGATGTTCAGAGGGTGTCTCCCACACCAGAGGCCTTCCTCCTGATAGTGCTATGCCCTGGGCACAATGACCTCCTTCCACTTGCTCTAGGCAGTTAGATTTAAGCATTGCACCGTTCGCTGAAGTGAGGTCTAACTGGGATATTTGGCATGTATGAGCTGTCAGCTCTATGCCAGAATCATGCACTGTTAGTACCAGGCTTAATTCCCTTTGCAGCCAACTCCCCCTCCTATCTTGACCGAGCAGGACAAGGTGCTACTTTCTGCAAAGCAGAACGGGATCTGGGGGCTAGGGGTGCAGGTGGCAGGGCACACAGGGATGTAAGGGAAATTTGAATGGCGAAGACTACCCATAAAGATGAACATTACTTTCCCCATGGACTCCGCAGAATAAAAAATTCCAGAAAAAGGGAATCTCTCACAGCTGATCTCCTCACACAGAGTCGTGCTGGTGTTTCAGAGAACAAAAACAAGTACAGACAGGCTCACTTTGGTACTGATGCTGGAGTTGAAAGTTATTTTTGCTATAAATTGTTGTAGTCAGCACTATTTGTCATGATGTTCTCTGAGCTTATAGGCTAAATTGCCCCATACTAACAGGCACTTTCTGTCTTAAGCAATATATTCCGGCACCATATTTGGAGCCCACATATCCATCAAGAGCAGAAGTACAGTAAAAGAGACAGAGGTAAAACCCAGCTTCAGAGACTTCATGAACTATAGGGAATAATTGGAACATACTGCAGGCAGCTAGAAATGCCATTTTGTCATTGCCTGGAAATACCAAAAGGAAATACCAAGGATTGAGAATGTTAAAATAATGGTAACAACTAAAAAAGTTACATAAAAACTGAAGGGCAAGGTAGCTGAAAATAGAATTCACAAATAAAGGAAACTAACAAAAAGGGATACAACTTTCAGCTGGTCACCTGAGGCAGGCAAGGCAAGAGACCTCTTTCTCCACAGATATCTATGTTAAGATAAGGTGAGGAGATATGACATGTTGCTTTACAGAGTTGAGACAGCATGACATCTTGCCAAGGATCGAGATACACTTCCAAGTGTTAAGAATTCTTACCTCTTCTGCATAGGCTTTTCCAATCCCATCAGTAGCTCCTGTGACCACTGAAAAAGACAGACAGATAGATATACATTAGTTGCTCTGTAGAAATAACTGCAATGGGTGTTGATTAGTAGGCCATTAAAGTACTCAATTCCAGCCAAGAGACACATCAGTTTCTGGAATAGGTGTACAACTTATTAAATCTCTTAGGGAATTTGCACTAAAATCTTTCCATATGTAAGAAAGGAGAGGAAGAGAAGGAGTTATGAGCCTAACAGTTATTTTAAGAATCACATTCAGCACCCCTTCTCACGCCAGTCCTCCGGCCCACTATGCTTCTTCAGAAGCTTTGCAGACGAAGAGAGATTTCTAAGTCATTTAACTAAAAAAAGCTCAGTTAGGACTATTAAAACGGCTTTTTTTTTTTTTTTAAATAGTAAAATAAAAAGTATCTTAAAGCCTGTAAGCATCCAGTAAAACAAACTTAGTCTCTGCTAGTGACCCTCCAGTAGATTCCAGATCCCCATGACCATTGTGCTTACCAGCCGCAAGCATGAGTGACTGATGCAGCCATCGGTTGCAAGCTGGGCTTCCAGAGCTTAAACTTTTTCACCCGTGGGCGACTGGGATCTGTATCAAGCCTCAAGTCTTTCTAGGATTCTTTTCCACATGCTGAGAAGCTCCGAGTGACTCAACATGCCATTAGGCCATTAGTTTGACAGATTATTCCAGGGCTCTCACCACACCAGTAGCTGATCATCTCAGTTTGCTCACTAAATAGCAATTCCTCCATCCATCCAGAATCTGCTTCTCCAGCTACTTTTTAAGCAAGCACATTCAGCACCACTTCCTTTCTTTCTCAGCTCTTCCTTCTCACCAAACCCAATGCCTACACCTCAACATCCCTACTCATTCATCTGTCTCTGCTCTCACTCTCCGAGTGGCTACAGAATAGACTGCATTTTTCTGATTTGTTCTCATGTCAGATCAGAACAGCTTGGTTTGTGCTTTCACTGCTTACCCCTGAATGTAGGCATGCCGCAAATAATTAGGCTTGTTTAATGTTTCAGAAAACTGAACTCAGAGTGTTGGTTCGACTCTCAGGTCAACCTCTACCTGAGTGAAACTCACAGCAGATGGAGGTGTTGTCCGGCACTGGGATTCAGCATTAACTTCCCTTCAGGGCACCAGAGGAGATGTGTTTGCAGATGATTTGATTAGTCACTGCTTGCAGATCACCCACAACAGCTGGCATGCAAACAGCAGCCAGAATATTTCTGTTTGAGTAATAACAGCTAGGAAATGCTGTAACCATTTCAGTTTCTCTGCCTGCTAGCTATAAATAAGCGGACGTAATAACAAGTGATGAAGCCATCAGTGAAGGTCCTATTTGAGCTTGAATGGCCAGCCAACAGTGCAGTAACAGGCTAAGAATGAAAGATCCAGTCAATGCTCCTGACTCGAGCTAGATTTACAGATAACTATAGATGAAGGTACATCCCTTCCCTGGTTTCAAGGTTTATTTGCAAGACGCCATAGCTCCAGTGTGGTAAGGATATGCACAACTGTACACACAGGATGCTCTGGCTAGTAAACAGAGTTCTAGCTGCTGCATTGTTAGCCCCAGTGAATTGTACTGAGAAAGCCAAGTGTCTGCATCATGCCGTTCTGCCACTTCCTATCCAGCCACTATTAGGGAAGCGTGAGTAATAGCTTTGTTATAGAAACAAATCCACATATAGAAGAGTCGAGCAAGGGTCCAAATGATGAAAAAAACAGACACTGGGGAAGAAATCAAGAATACATTCCCAAGAACAAAAATCTGTACTGGTATCCCTCCCGATCAGGCTTACAACAGCAGTTGGACATGTTCTAAGTTGACCCAATCTGGAAAACATTCAACTTCAGTGACTTGGTGAAAGGGGTTATCTTCTTCATTATAGTTAGTGAGGTACCTAAGGAACAGCCTTTCCCTCTAAGGCTTAAAGATCATTTCTCCTCCCTGCAACTCAAAATTCATGGGCTTAATGGTTTTATTCCCAGATAATAAGCTCAGCATTTTAAAATATTGTTTTCTGACACTGAGTTGTTCGGCTTCTAGCAACTACAGCTGAAAGTGTGTGCTCCATAAGGCAGGGACTCAGAAAAGCATCTGTAGCACTCTAAAGGCTTAGTAGAGTACAAGTACAATTTCAGTCAAGGATATTTAACTCATTTATTAAATCCATTGCTTAGGTAAATTGTAATAGAATTGGCTGGAGCATGAGACTCCAGAAACTGAAGATCAGGGATTTTTAACTGAAGTATGAGTAACAGGATGGTTCGTCCCATTTTAGGCCCTACTTCAAATCAAAAGAACTTGTAGTCCTGAGGTTAAAGTTCCTCCAGAACAGAGCCTGAGAAATTTACTTAAGTCTGATATAGATAAATGACAAAAAACTTTGTAAAATTTCACCAGGAAGAAAAAAAGCATTTGAGCCATCACCTACACAAACAGGCACCTAGCTGATACACATTATTGTTTTGCTTCTGCTGCAGGTAAAGGCACAGGCATCCGAATAAAGTACGCAGGTAAGTTTTTCTTAGCAATAAGAGAATCCTCTCCTCACAAGAAGGCACTACTGCCATCAGTTTTATTGGTGGCACCACTTTGAGAAAGATAACTTTTGTCTCCTGCTCTGTGCTCCCACACCACCTTGAGGAGAAGCCACAGTACAAAGGCTGCTTTCCAATGTATAGCCTAGAAAACACTGTTTTTTCAGGCCACGCTTTTCTTCCAAAGACTCTTCAAAGGAAGGCACCTGGCTCAGCTCTCACCCATTCTAAGAAAATTAATTGCCCGTCAATGGCTCCACTGGTGCAGAGGCTGTCGAGGTCAGCACCGGAGGACTGAGGAAACGTGCACTAATGCAGACCTGTCCTGCTACTGACCAGTAGCACCCAGTTCAGCCCGGGAGCTGCAGTTACTGCCCATTTATGGGACTCTAGTGAGCAGCCTGTCGGGTCAGGAAGGCTGCCCAGGCAGACACCCGCCTGAGGGAAGGTGTCCGAGTCATACTGCAGAGAGCAATGCTTACACCCAATGTTGTAAAAGCAAGGAAAAGAGTTGGGGTAACAGGAACTGATTGGACCAGTATCACAAGAGTCAAGATTCAACCACCTTACCCTCCTCCATGTTTTGGATTACCTAAAGCATATATATATGCTATGAGGAAGGACGAGAACGACAACAATAGGCTTTGGTAAGACCTCTGCATTAGCAAGGGACTTACATTTTTCATATTGATTACATTCATCTCTAGTTTCCACTCCAGAGCCAAGTGTTGCGGTTTTAACCTCCCCAGCTACATACAGAAGCTGTGCCAGTTTAACTAGATTTTAGCTACCACCCTAATGTGCTGAAGCTAGTTTAACTCCAAGTGTGGATTAAGCTTTCAAATTCTGTTTCTTCTACAGACTGCCTTCCAACAAAAGTTAAACTGACTGCAGTTGGCAGAGCTTAAAGAAGGCAGAGCAAGTAGAATAAGTTATTGTCTGTACAAGAAAGCTGCACCAGCTCCTAAGTGTGATTATACACATTTACTCAGTAGTCAGACTAACTGTAGTAACTTCCCACTTTAGCCATCTGCCGTCTCCAGAAGAGAAGCGAGAAGAGTGCCCAGGCAGCTTGTGCGTGAGCCCATTGAATAAAAGTTTGTCTGAATGGAAGCTTGTATTGAAGCACTGGCTGATTTTAGGCAAAGAAGTCAACATCCATCTTCCCCTGACTTTTGGGGCTGTAGAGGAAAAGGGGAAGAAAAATAAGGAAAGGTTTCCAGTAACATGACATACTCTGAAAACAGCTCACTCTTAATAAACCAATATATGCATCTACATTGGTTGGAGATGTTCTACCCCAGGAAGTTACCACTAACCAGGGTTCAGCAGATCTGGACACAACGTAGTTCACAAAATAATTAGACTGCATCCTGAACAGATTCCCATCTCAATAGATGTGTTTTTGAAGCTAGCATATGTATAAGTACAGAGGAAACATGTGCAAGACTACATCATCTTTTCTCAGTTCTGAAAAACCTTCCCAAAGACTCCTGTTCCAAATCAGAGTCCACACAGCCTGGCCCTAGTGAGTACAGCACACTGAAAGGAAGATCTCTATGTAATGACACTTTCTTGACTGTATAAGACTGGCATAATCATTATTGTAATGGGTTACAGATGTACGCATGGGTTTTATCCTCTAGTCCTAGCTTTCATTTCAGCTGTGCACAGTCTTATTTATCCCTTCCAGCTGACCCCATACTGTTCAAAATAGTAGAAGTGGGAAACCTGGTAAAACACTTAAAATTACCATTCATGCCAGCCACTAGCATACACCACATAAGTGTAAGTGGCTTTGAACCCACCAATGCTTTGGATGCAGCCTTACTAAAGTGTAAGTGTGCAAAGAGAAACTTCCAATGTACTGTCAAGGTCTCCAAACAAAGCAAGCTGTATGGGCCATCATCTGCTCACACCACTGGAGGAGATTATGCCATATGTAGGCTGTAGATCTTTCAACTGCCATTGTGTGTGTATGTATATATATGTATGTATGTATGAGTCTGCACAAGAACTCAGATCAGCAGTTACATTTTTAATTACAGTATTATCCTTAAGACATCATGGAATTATTTCCGGAAATGACCAAAATCTCCACCTTAGGACAGTATAGCATCTTTGCCTTAAAGACTGTGACAGAATTTTGCTTCCAATACGGTGTGGGGAGGGAAGAAAAATAATTAAGTAAATAAATCGCTTTTCAACTCCTGCTTTGAGTTTTCTTATACATCTTGGACCTCTTACAATGCTCTCTTCAATTTAAGATACAGCTACACAGGAATCCACCATAGCCTCTACTACTGGACTAGTTAGTTATTGATAGATGCAACTCACTAATTCTCTAAACCTTAATACCACCTAGCCACTTTACCTCCCAATGTCTCACATGGCGCATTTCACAGCTTTTCTCACATCTACAACATATATGATGCACTTCATAAGCACTGGCGTCTTCTCCTGTCCAATACCAAATTTAAGGCAACCCTTGACAAACACAGGGCAAAGTTAAATGAACTCAGCCATCAGTGAGATACGTGGTCTTGCACTAAAAGGGAACAGCTTTCCTGTTATTAAAAAAGCCATAGACCACACCTATGAAATACATTGTGTAACCAGCCAGTGACTTTAGAAGATTAATATGCCCAGTGGTACATGACTTTAGGGGCTAGAAACATGGACTCTTCTCCAGAAGGCTTACAGAAGGGTGAATATGCAAATGCTTCCAACAGCACTCGCATCCTTCAGAAATCCCAGAGCCCGTGGCTAAACATGCACAAGATAAGGTACCACCAACAGTGCGAGGAGCTCACGTGTTCTTTCTGCTTGTAAGAAGTAACAGCCACTGCCTTCCCAAATAAGAGGTCACCCAGAAAACATCTACCACCTCCTAAGAGGTATACTGGATAAACATTATCTGCTGTTAAAAAGCAGACTATCATTCTACAGCCAGGGAAAAGCAGCACCCAGCAGACCATGCCAGTCTATTTTGTGAATGAAGTGAATATTCAAGGCCCAGAAAGAACATTTTAATCTGCTTCTTATGCAGCCAACACATCTTAAAACAAAAGCAAAGAATGGTGCAGTAAAGCATGAGGCAGGCATGCAGAAATCGTCGTGTCTCACGACAGGAGCAAGGACCAGCATTGACACAGGGAGAGGGAGAAAGAGCAAGCATAGAAAATTCTACTGCAGTTCTGCAGAACAATCACGCTGAAACAAGATTATAGATTCGTGACTCCTCAATTCAAGGTTAGACTATAGTGAAGATAAAGCTTAAAGAGATCAAGCCTGCCTTCAGATACAAACACACGTTTTCCACAGCAAAATAAGCTTTTGAGATGCCTAATGGAGATAAAGCATGGAATACTTTTATCCACGTTGCTGCTAGCAAACAGCACCAGGTATACTCCTTGCACTGCTTTGACTACCTGCACAATGAAGCTAACAACTATTATGCATGTTTTCTACTAGCCTCTTCAAACTACGAATTCATTTCAGTTCAGCCATTTTCCCGTTTTCATTAAGAAAAGCGTTGAGGTTTTAGGCAATCTTTCCAAGTACTGCAGATGCAGTCACGCACGTCGTTACCTAGGAAGGAGAACTCGAGCATCTAACAATGTTATTCCCCCTAGACAGATGTGGGTCCAGCAATTTGGGAATACCTATACTCTTCCTGCCAAAAAAATCAAGCTAACAAATCTCAAGGAGGGCAGCTCAGCTACGTTTCTGATCCCCTGAGAGGTGTTCAAATTTGTCGTCAAAATGGCCACTGCAGAGCTAGTCTCTCAGCTGCATCCTCCATTCGCACACAAGAGCCGTCCCCGTCCTGCAAGACTGAATCCAGATACGAGTGAGGGTCTGTCACGGCGTGGCACCCAGCTGTAGCAGACATTAACATAAAGAACAAACTAGGGACCTAGCGTGTCTTGTTAAAGCAATACAGTTGAGAGAAACTTCACAGCACAGCTAACCTTAGCATAGGTTTAAAGTACAGCACATAAATAACTGAAGACTCGAGATTCTTCTGCTACGAAACACAGAGGCTATATTAAGAATATGACAGCTCCTGGGGAAAACAAAAGCTGGCAAGGGGAGAAAAGACTATCCCTGCTTGGCATCAAGCAGTGCTTCATTTATTACAGATTTATATAAATCACTGGCATTTGACCAATACCAAGCTTCTAGATTATCTCCAGCCAACAAAAGTACTTTAGTCTGCGGTGGTTAAAAATATTCTACTTTTTGTCCTCAGCTTGCTAGGAACGGCTATTTTTAGTAAGAGCCCAATCAACCTTATCAAAATCAAGCATCAAAAATAGACTGGAGAAACACTGGAAGCAAATACTATTTTTAGCTGCTCTGTCTATCCCTGCCGTTACCCACAAATTCTGACTGCACAGACCATGCACGAGTGCTTAGTTATTCTAGGCAGATCCTCGTCATGACCCTTTTTTCCCTGAACACCTGAATGCAGAAAACACTCGATTGATTAAAGATTAATACAGCTGCAAACCGTGACAGCTGCCTTTCGTCTGAGTGCTTTTGGGGAGGGGGAGAATATGGGATGACAGAGAGCTTGCATCAGTATTCCTCTTGGGGATCTATTACATGGAAAGAAAATTGCTATTTCAATTCCCTTTTGTTGCTAAAAATAGCAGCCCCAATTGATTCAAGCAAACAGGGCACCGGCTTAGCAATGCCAAATTTAGAAACCACTGAAGTCCCAAAGAGTGAACGCTAACGCAGTCTAACACATGCCAGCTCATATTTAACAAAGAACAAAGAAGATAAGCATGCCGGCTGCAAGTTAATAAGACGGCAGTAACTCCTTGCATTTTTATTAAATAAAAACAGAAAACTTGGTGCAAAAATAAGACAAACCCTCTCTACTCTCTATTTAACTTGCTGAAAGATGATCTGTACCCAAGCTGAAATCCTAGAAATTCTGTATGTATTTTTTTTCATATAAAGGGTTTTTGCTGCACAAAGGAGCCAACACCTAATGGTCAGGCTTTGAAAAGACAGCCTACAGAAAAAGGTTCAATTCCCAGAACCAAACACTTACTTGATAACAGCTTGTGTCTAGGAGCTAGGATTGTGGGTAGAAAAATATTCTATAAATATCACAGCACTGACAAGTTCCCATTTCATCCAGAACTACAGCAAGAAAGAGGTTTGGGCAGTGCACTCTCAAGATTTCTTTAGACTTGAGAGCTAGAAGCAATCTAGAAATCCCAACAAGAAAACCATATAGAAGAGTTCATGAAAGTCACAGGCAACGCTTATGCAATATCAGTTCTAATTGCCTCTGTGTGAGCTCTTCCAGTTCCACGGTGGCCGCCTTTACCCACTCACACTCAAATCTTTGCCACAAGGTCTTGGGCTGTCAGTCATGGGCTGCTGCGTTATGGATATGGGAGCCTGGGAGGAGTGGGGGGAACTTTGTCATCCTGTCTCCTGCGTGCAGAAGCCCCGACACCATCCCGTTACAAATTCAAGAATTTTGCTGCTTTTGATCCAGAAAATTTCAGATGAACCCAAGAGTGCCCTGAACTTGACTTCTGTGATAGTGAGGAAGCTGTTCAGATCATCTGCTCAACTCTGTTTAAGTTGAGATAAGCATATGCAAAAGCTATTGCCTTGTACTCAGTAAGATGCTACTGTAAGAGTTACTGCATAGTATTAATATTCGGCAAAAACAAGCTCTCGTTGGTTTGTGATTGTGAAATACATGACAGATGCTGGCTGTCACTGCAAGCACAACCAGGCCAAGAAAGCATGTGCACAGAGGTCATTCAAACTACTGTTTCTGGTTCTTCCTGCCTCTAGGAGAGGGTGACTACAACAGGAAAATTTTGAAGATCAGATAGCTCGGGACTGGCACCATCTGAAGGCTTTTAGTGTGTTTGCCACTGGAAACATCCATAGATAAGTTGCTTTTCTGAGAAGGAACTAAGCAGCCAGTAGAAGGCCCTCTGGGTTTGGAGCTTGTAAAGCTGAAAGAAGGTTCTATATAAGAAGCCACTAGAAGAAATTAGACTTCCCCCC
>VYXH01010280.1:541168-551873 GCA_013397275.1 Burhinus bistriatus
GTCCCCCCCCCCTTTTTCACTATATATTTGTAACAGGCAGAAAAACAAATTCACATCAGTGACATAGCAACAGAAAACCAACACCTGCAAACAGAAGAGGATAGGCAAGCGATCCTGGCAAGCTATAGGCACACTCATTTCAAGTCAAAGCTAAGCAAGGTGTCAGAATAATCACAAGCATAGGGGAAAAAAAAAAAGTGGAGATTGGGATAAAAGGCAGCACTAGATCCATTTTTAATTAAAAGGCAAACTGTGCCAAACTTCTAAAAGACAAGAATAATGCTCCAGACCTACAAGGCAAAAGAAAATAATTTTATATGATGACCATAAGAAACTACAACTGTGAAGGTGACTGGGACCAAACATAAGAATCTCAGAATATCATCAGGAGCTACCAGGGGAGGCATCTACAACAGTTCAGACAAAAAAAAAAGGTAACTTTATCAGGATAAAAAGAAATTACTAGTTACACTGATCAGGGACTGATCTTAGCACAAATCCTGTTCAGCACTGTTCCTAGTGACTACCATGCAAAGAATGGAATGCTTTATGAACTTCCCAGACAACCTACCTACTGAAAAGGATCACAGCATTACACCACAAAGAATTAGGTGGTTTTATAGACCAGAGTCATAAAAACATAATATTGCCAGATATTACATGGTGACATGGCGGTACCAGATGTCAAGACGTGCGCTTGACACTAACTTTGCTTGGAGTTGAGGTGACCATTGTAAGCAAAGGAAGTAAGGTACCTGGGGTGCAGTGGCTGAATATAAAACGGACTATAAACTGCCATTCTGATGCAGCTATAAAGACAACTTATATAACTTGATTGCACGCACTGAGGTGCTTCCCATAATAATAAAAAGAAATAATACATTAAGTAATTTAAATGGGAACAGCTGCAAAAAAAAAGGGCTGCTAAGATGATTAAGAATTACCTGTTTTGGGAGATGAGTTAAAAAGAGTTTTGTTTGCTCTTCATAAGCTTATGTGGTGTAACCACCAGCAAAAGAAAAGCTCAGGTTAACACTGGGAAGAAAATAAAGCTGGTCACAATTAAGACTGAAAATTAGGATATCTCAAAGGAGGAAAAAAAAAAATTGTTTCTGTCTCTGAAGAGCACAGTGAGGTACCTGACCTGCTGGAGGAGCTCTGAGATGCAAGACAGTAGTGCGGGACAAGACAGACGTAACTCTGGAAACAAACTTGGAACAAGAATATGTTCATTATTATCCATTGAATAGGTCAGAAGGAAAATGAGAAACAAAATAAGCCTGACTGTAATTTGTTGATTGTTTTTGATACATTCTATTAATCATAGGCTTCCAGGCTTCCTCAGATTGTCAGAAGGCATCAGAGAAACTCTCCTTTTTCCCCACCTCCCCATCTCAACACACCATTTGACTTCCAGAGTCTCTCTGCTCATCTCTTCATGAAAGAGAGCTGCCACTAGAGATAGAGACAGATATACAGAGGTCCTAACAGAACAGAGACTCTAGTTTCATGAAGAGAATCTGAATCAGGAAGGGATTCCTCTGGAATTCCCTGTTGTGCCAGTAATAACTCAAATAATCTCAAGCACCTCCATATTCAAAATGAGGACACCAGTCTCCAAAAAAATTTGGGGCATGAATAGAAGCAACAGCAGCTTGTAACAGCTTTTTAAGATCAGACTATGGACATGAAATTCCATAATTTTTTGCTGTACATGCCAAGAGACCCCAGAACGCAGGGCTAAATACAACCTTTTCTCTACACCTTTGAAACATTGGTTGATCTTTCACAGCTTCATGATTAGGACTTGAACGATTCAGAATTCTACAAAACACAGTCTTGAAGAAATCTTTAAATGAAGGTTTGGGTACATTTCAAGCATAATGCATCATTCAGTATGGGCATGGCACATCACAACACGTCAGGTCATTAGAAAAAAGCAACCCATGTAACTTAATAAAAACACCCTGTCATCATTCACCTCGATCCCTCCATTTGCACACATCCAATCACCTGTATAGGAACCGAGGAAAACAAACATAGTGTAGACAAGGTCTCTCATAGTGCAACAGTTTTATCACAGGAACAGACATTCCAGCTCAGAACAGAGATCCAGCTAACCCAAGACTTGGTCTCTGGCAGTGGTCAGTAACAGGTACTGAGGGGAGAATTTAAGAAGCAGCCAAGCACATTGTGATACCTCTCCAGGATACTCTTCCTGTCTCCAGCTTGCAGCTCTGCAACTTGGTGGACTACAGCTGGTGATTTTACACAAATTCACAGGAGAAAAAGCTATCAAGACCTTTTACGGTAATTTTTTTTAATCCATGTAAACCTGTAGCATCTAATACAGACTAACAGGAAGCTACACAGCTGAATTGCATCCTGCATGGGACAGTATCATCTCCTTCTGTTCTATTTGAAACTTCTAGTTTGGGATTCGGTGCTTTCTCCACCATCTCCTGATCACGGTAAGCAATAACGCTGATCACTTTGCTTAACTTTCTGTCCTTTAAATTGAAGTTGTGGATTTTCAAGTTACTTTATATATTTATTAAACAGGTAAATCTAATGCATATAACAAAATTTCTAAGATTAGACATTCAGGCAACCCTTTGATGGGGATATCTATCAGAATCTCTTTGGACTACAGGTTTGCAGACAGCAAATGAAAAAAAAAAAGTACATTTAAAATACCAAAATGATCTAAATATATTCCATCTGTTCAAAAAAATTGTGCTCCTTCCCTACCTCCAGAATTAAAATCTTCATTTTGAATGCAAGTTACAGAGTAGAATTTCAGCGCATCAACAATACACCAAAAATAGGCAAACTGAGAAGCACAGAAAGACTAACAAAACTGACACTGTAGAAACTGATTTTTCTCCTTAACTTCCAGCTCCAATGAACCCCAAGCTGCAGAACTGCTTGGACATTTCTTCACCACCCTCATCAGCACCCTGCCTCGTGCCAAAGATAATAAACATTTGCAGCATCTATGTCTGGAATAAGGATCACTGTGCCCAAGATAAAACATTGTCTGGGTCGATGGTCTCTGAGAAGAAAGAGAGCTACAGGTACTCTCACGGGTATATTCTCACATAACACAGCCTGCCAGCTTTCAGCTCATGACCCCATCCAGACCCAAGTCATGTCCCACAGAATCACTGGGTGCCTCCATAGGGAGCCTTTCAGCCTCCCGGATTGCTGAGGAACACCTTGAACTCACACATTCACCCAGTACTGCATCCAAGCAACAAGCCTCCCTGCAGCACAGCCCCTGGGAAGGTAAGCAGATAGCCAACACAGTCCCAGGTGGAAGCCAGACTGGGTTCACCCTACTCACTGCCAAATTGGTACCAATACCCCAGGTAGGTGCAGGCTGGCTGTTTTGGAACCACGTACCTGCACTGCACTCCTCGGCATTTTTTTTTTTGGACAGAACAGGGCTTACTAGCTAACCTAGGTCTGCACAGATGAACTTGGCCACCGTCACGCCTTCCTGCTGAAAGCACACACGAGGCTGCACAGGAGCAGCCTCACATATGGACAAGCCTTTTTGCTCTGGCTCAGACCAGCCACGCCAGGCCTGGGCTCACTTCATGCTGTCACCAGCACATTTCTGCCTTACCTCCTTTCTCCTGAAACATTTATCCAACCTGGATATCATTACCCTTCATGACAGTAAACCATTTTAGGTCCAGCCTGCAATCCTTAACCTCTTATTCACAACATGCTTTCAAGCTCATCATAGCCAAAACAGATCAAAAAACTGAAACATATGGGTTAATTTCTTCTGGAATACCACCTCCCACTGCACTTTTTTCCACAAGGCCACTTTCCTACCGTTTACAAACCCTAATGTGCAAAAATGAAAGTGTTCCATTTTTAGGAATGAATGTTGTAAATCAGGACAGCTACCTATCTGTGTAGAAGGAAAAAACAAGTTTTAGCCTTCAGAAAGGCATAGCATTACATCATCTCCTGCAGCAAAAACACGACTGATAAAGTGTATCTTTGACAAGCTACTTTTTTAATTATACACACTTAGGAAGGTTACTAGTTAAGTCACACCACAAGCTCATTATATTATATTCCCATACACAAAAGGTGCACAATTGTACCCGAGAACCCTCCTTAGGACGGTCTCAATCTGCAGTGCCTCTCCAAATAAGATCAAAATCCAATCCACTTTTCCCCCTCAAAGACGACTTAACATGTGTGTATACACAGTCTAAGTGTACCGAATCTCCACTTCTAACCCGAAAAGTATCAGTAACCAGCCATCCAAATAATTTTATTGCTCTTACATTTGTGAATACCTACCATTATTTACCATAACACTTAAGTTTGGCCCAGCCCCAACGAGCCATCTTGGGTACTAGCACTCCTAAGACTTCAAAAGTTTTTAAAATTATAAATAAATCAAACTAATCAGGACAGAGTTGACTCAAACCTTCAACTACTGATAGAGTAGTTGCACCATTTTCACTTGTTTCTCTCAGTCCTCTTCTAGCATTTGAGACGCTGAATCTCCCATCATTTGGGTAAAACCTAAGTACATGGCTAGACGGCAGCTAGACTGTTAGGTGACCCACTGCCCGCCTAGGCAGGTCCCCCTCAGGCCATGAGCTAACTCAGATCCAGCAGCAAGCTGCTCCTGGTTGCCACCTCTCACAAGCAATAACTCTTCCCCAACACCAGCAAAAGCAGCTAAGAGTCACTCAAAAGCAAGCTCCTATCACTGCTAGAGCATGACCCCCATGTTTGGGTTCAGGGGAAAGAGGAAGGGGCCAGCAGCAGTACCAATTGCTCTGGTGACAGCAGTCCACGCCAAGTTCCATGCCCAACTAGATGGCTCTCCACAGACCGAGGAGCAACTCTTTATGAAAGCCTCAGGCTTTCCACACATACAACAGGGCAGCTGCACTATGGAGGTACAGGTAGAAGTCCAGCACCCTAGAGAGCAACCGTAACATGTGGCATTCCTGCCATGAAGAGAAATTTGTGCTATAGATTCAGGCTTAGTGAGAGTTATTGCCTTACCATCCTAAAACAGCTTTGTTTGGAGCCCCGGCTGCCATGCACTAGCCACTTCTCAGTATCCCAGGCCAGAAGAGATCTCCCCACTTCTATTTTTAGAAGTCAGCTGACCTATGTAATTTTATTGGAAAGAGATCTTCAATAGCTTCTCCGGGAACTAATTTTATACCTGACAAGAACCCTGAAACCATACGCGAAACTACTTCTCAATAGCACTGCCACATCAGGGTATTTTGGGGGCGAGCGGAGAGAGGGCAGCTGAGGCAATCAGTCCAGCAGCAAACGCGCGCGGCCCCTTCCCGTGCCTTCAGCTCTACGCACCAGGGCAGTTCACCCATTGCAGACAATAAGCAAAGCTGCGTAAGCAGCCGAGTGCAGAAGATGAATGAACCATGTGACGCTAAAGATCTCTGTGAATTGAAAAAAAAAAATCTAATGCATGAATTAAAGTCTGCACCCTCGTTCCCCCTCTCCCTTTCCCCCCAAAGAAATGTATACAGCAGGATATAAAAAGAGAAGGGGAGAGAGGGAGAGGTGGAAAAAACGTGGTCTGACACATTTATAAAAACTGATGGCCTGTCACCCAGACGCTGATGAATATTTTTTACAGGATAAAAATGGCAACCCAGAGTCTAAAAATAAAATGCTGTGCTGCAGACCTGTCTGGTTCAGCAACACCACTGGAATACAAACACACTCCCTTGCTGGTACATCTTGACTAAGATTTCAGAACAAGAGAAGGGGAAGAAAAACAGAACCACTGTTGAACATATCTTCTGTTTTCAAGGGAAGGGATTTAGATTTTGTGGTGTGGTGGTTTTTGTTTTTTTTTTTTAATAAGAATTTAGATTAGCATTATACTTTGCTTGCATTGTATAATTGCAATTTAAAAAAAACACTCCTAAATTTTAAGTGATTGATGAGAACAGCAGACTATCCCCTGCTGCACACAGCAAATTTTTTTCTTCCCATCCCCAGACAATACAATACAAGAACATATTTATCAGTGTCTTTAAATTGTAATTTCAGTAAGCTTAAAAAATTATTTTTAGAAACATGCTGCAGACAGAACTCAACACTGCTATTTTCAAACTCACCCCACCCCCAGGAGACAGAAAATAAAACCTTTTACTTCAGTTTGCCTCAAAATTTAGACCAAAAACCTGCTTAACTGAGAAGCAAAAATGACTGAACATCATTCACAAGAAGCACTAATTTCTCAAGCCTATCCACACTGCAGACAGGCTGCCTTATGCAGTAAAGATGCTATTTTTGGCAAGTGATGCAATAGCTGCAAGGGCTCTCCCAGAACATTTCATTTAAGAGCCCAAGCCATATTAAAACATGTTACAGGATACCTAATAACCCTGTATTGTCACCTTCCCATTCTCAGCACCAGCACATTACCCACAGATGTCACCCTTTTTAAAGCTATACCTTCCAAGAAAGAGTAAGATTTTACACATGAAGAGAAAAAGTGCATATATACACCCAGCAGCAAATACACTTGCCCTGCACTGTATATGACAAGTTACGTGACACTGTATAGGGATTTTCTGACCTCTTGATTTTCTATTGAAACACGAAGCAGCTTTGTTTCCTTGCTGAATTTCTGTGAAGACTTTGAAAAACCCACAAAGCTAATACAACATCTGATCCTTTCCAATGCTATTTCCATTCTTGGAGATCTTTTAAAAAGTTCTTGTGTGTAACTGACAACTGTTAAGACACATTTCCACTATGTGACTGTTTCAATAGCTAAAAATTCTAAAAATGAGAAGAGTTCTAGAGATACTAGGGTTTTTTAAAATTATTTTAAAAACAGAATAGGGATTTTTCAGCCCTTTGGATCTCTGAACCATTTAGGTTTTGCAATAGCCATGTGGAGCTCCATGTAAGAGATTCAAGCTTACTGTTAAGTTTTCCACTGAACCTTTATAAATTCAAATTCCACCTAACCCCTCCCCCAAAATAACAGAGGTATTCCTGAAGTCAGAACTACCAAAGAAACTACTTTTGTTGGACTTCTGATCTCCAGGGGCCTATGGGGGAGGAAGATATGCAAGGGCCATAAAAAAAAAAAAAATACACTTACTGTTTTGAATGTGTGGTCATGGACACAATATATTAATAAATCCATGAGCCCAATCTGCTGTCGTGCAGAGTTCGATTCCTTTGCTTAACACATGCAGGGTATATATAGCAGCTCTTACATACTGTTTCAGACCATCCATTTATCAGTCATGGTCAGCATTTAGGGCTCAGGAGCAATTCCCCTGTTTGTATGATGTACGTATAACAACTCACATTCAGCTTGGGTTTTGTTGTTTTTGTATTTCCAAACCTTTGCTCTCATGATCTATTTACATTAACATCCTGATTATGTTCCAGGCTTAAATTTATATTTTTTAAGCAGCCATAAAACAAAAACCAACTTGAGTACAAGTCAATTCGCATCTTACTTCACAGGCCAGTTTGCACAGCCTGCAGTCAGCATCAGCAGCAGTAGCATTTGTTTCGTGTTTTACACCTCTGCTCCTACAATGCACAACAGATCAGGAGAGAGCAGGTGTAAAGATGGATCTGAGCACAGCAAAAGCATTTACTTTGTTTTAGGTTATTTCCAACATCTTCCCCTCTTCATGACTTCTCACCATATCGCGTACCACACAAGAAAAAGAGAAGTACAAAAGCTTGACAACTCTTCAGTACTTGTTTGGAGCAGTCAAGTTCTTCCTCCCCACCACCCACACAATATATTTACTTCCTCCCCCTCCAACAAAAGCATGGGGAAGCCGACATAGGTAGAATTCGTAACATCCGCAGCCTATCTGGGGAAAAAGGAACCCAGCTGCAAAGCAGCGAAAGTTGGAGAAGTTTCATTCAGAAGCTATATACAGAACAGGGAATTAAACTCGCTTAGAGATCCTGACTGCTCAGAAGTAGAACAGAAATTGAGGCAGGAAGACACCCAGTGATATTTTATTCATTTTGGCTAGAAGCAACATTAAAACAAGCTGTACACTGAGAAGTTAGCATTTGCTCTAGGGACGCAGAGGTATGAAAATAAGGATTCTGCAGAACAGCTAAAGTGGCAACAGGACTCATGCCCAAACCGTGTAACCTGCTCAGATGTAGGGAAGTTGAAGCATAGAGACTTACCTGAAGCCCCAAAACAGCAGTATGGGGAGCGTCACACAGGGACTTTCACAAGGCCTTATGAAGGTGGTAGGAGGATGACAACTGTGGAAAGCAAGCTCAGGCCCTTTAACATATGTACAGCATGAAGCAAGAGTATGAAAGTATGTCCTGCACCACAGGAACGATGACAAGCCAAGAGACCGGGCCAGTTCCCATAGCCAGTTCCTGGTGGGTTTACTGCGACAAAGGAAGAACACAGCAGCAACGTACGATGTGTTGTGCTAGACACAGAGGTAAGAAACATTCACCCATGTCACAAGAGCCTGAAAGAGCGGCTCCCATTCACCAAGCCCACTGCTCCTCACATGAGGCTGCAGAACCGTGGGACTGCAGGTCATTCACAATTTTAAGTGAACAGGTCAGGCTACCATATCCTTATTACATCTGTGTGCAGCTTGTCTGGGATAAATGTGGACTGAAACTAGTGTGACCACTACAGGTGAAAGTCTCCAGCACTTAAATTAGGAAGTAAAATTGAAGAGTTTAGAACATTAGCCTAGATCGCTTGTTAAAGTAGTATACATTAAGTGAGAGTGAGATCTTGTTTAGAGATACTATTGTATCTTCTAATACAACGTTATACTTCTATTCGCACCGAATAGAAAGATCCAAACTTCCAGGTCACCCAAGCACTAAAAAAGGTGGACTAGACCGTTCAAACTGCCTGTTGCTACCCAAGACACAAAACAACATCAAATATGGCTCTTCCTCCCTTCCCCCTCGCTAGTTTGAAATGAAGGATCTGTGCAACCTTGCTCGAACCAACTGCTAAAGTAGCACTTCTAGGGAGAGACAAAAACACCCCTCAGGGTGTCCCCTCTCACAGCTTCAAGCATGATTGCGTGCACTCCAAGATCCACCAGAAGCTGGTAAGCATGTTTATGCTATGCTAGGAATGGCTCTAAACCTTTTAAAACCTCTCACTCTAAATAAGACTGTTATTTCTGTTAAAAGCTGAGCCCTCTCAGTCATAGTGGAAATAGCTTCTCGTGCGCTGTCAGAGACAGAGACTGCTTCAGGTGTATATTTAGTAGATAATGTGCTGTTAAAAAGATGCAAAGACAAGCACAGATAAAAGCTGATGTAGCTGCCAAGTCTTTATTCAGCTGCAGAGATGTTATAAAGGCAACTCTTAAAAAAGTAGAGAAGTAGCACAAGAAGAATTTAAATTTCTAGAGTCTTTGGAAGTTACCTAATTATGATGAGAACCAATCTATTCAAATAGATGGTTCATACTAAAAAAAAAGACAAAGTCTAAAGTTGCTGAAAAGCCAAACTTATCTTCAAAAAGATACCCTGCCTCCAACAAGCGGGAGGTACTCTGCAATATTTTGTTTAAAGTCTGAATTTTACATTCTAGCCTGTGCACTAGAAACTGATACACACGCGCAATTTTGTTTAAATTAGAAGTCATCTGATTATCTTGCTTTTGTGCCACTGCAGTTCTCGAACAGAAGCTTAAACAAGCTCAAACCACACCTTTTGAAAAAGTCTTTCTTCTCCGCATTGTCAGGAAGATTACTCAAGAGCTCAGCAGCACCCTCTAGCCCACAGACCTGAAGAAGGAACAGAGAACAGACCGGTCTCCTCAATTGAGCAAAACCTACCATTCATAAAAAGGGGGTCGCTCAGAGCTGAAAGACAACGCTGCCGTGCTAGAAACCGATCAAATCTGAAGAGTATTCTGTATTTTTTGTCCCTAAAATATACATACATTGTTTTAGCTAAAATGAGAATATTTGGTAATTACTGTTCCACAAAGGTCCCACGCTCTTAATTACATTTGCTTCAATTGAGTATTTCTATCCATCGGGGGGGGGGGAGATGATGATGTTAACACACCCAAGTTAATCAGTTTGGAAGGTTACAGTTATCTCAAGAGAAATGCCCTCAATAAATTACCACCAAGCATTAGGGAGACTTATGTTAAAGCGATTTACAAATCCTTGACTGTTTTATTTGTATCGGCACTGTTTTGCAGTAGGTGATCGCGCTAAAGATTGAAGGAAAAGCTCAAGCAACACTGCCTTTCCCTTCCCATTTCCAAATACAGAAACAGCCGCTGATGCCTTCTGTATTTCACCGCGAGCCCTTGAAAACTCGCACTATTTTCCCCGGTGGAAAACTCCCCAGCTTTTCCTGTGGAAACAAGGCTCACATCCAAGCCTCCTTAAACGTTTCAGCTGCAATTGATTCGATGCACTTCCTCCTCCCCGGCAGAGCAGGGAGGCAGAGAAGGCGCCCGTGGGCACCGCATGGGCTGGCGCAGGCTGCGTTCGGCGCCCCGCACCCGCACGTGGGCCAGCCAGCGTCCCCGTCACGCCAGGCGGCTGCGGACACCCCCNGCTGAGGAGTCCCACGGCTCCAGAGACCCGCGGATGAATGGCGCCCCTTCCCATTCACAGCGGCGGTCGCCCTCCATTCACAACCCACACGGCTCCCTGCAAACTTGCTCATCAAA
>VYXH01010280.1:552366-564049 GCA_013397275.1 Burhinus bistriatus
GCGCTGTCCCGCGGCGGCGCTCCGCCAGGAAAGGGGCAGGGGCAGTTGGGCATGCAAGTCTCACATGAGACCCAGGGTTCAACCGACAGGTGCGAGGAGCACCTTTGATCCTTACACACCCGTCCCAGTCTGTCCGTGTCACGGCAGACAACGTGATCAATACTCTGACACTAGAAAAGCGCGTTCTCGAGGAGCTGGAGCCCTGCTGCAGGCCAGCAGCTGGCACTTCCAGAGAGCCTGGCTTCCAGCAGGAGCAGCTTGGGGCTACCAGCGCTTTCTTCACAGCCCAGCCCACACCGTGCTCAGCTACAGCAGCAGTGACACAACTAAGAGCATTTCCTGCACTGCCCTGCCCCATGAGTCTCCCCCGTTGCCTTTCAAAGAGGATCCAGCAGAGCTTTAACCTTCGACTTGACGCCAACAGTCCTATGTGCTGCCTGTCCCATACCCAAGGCAGCAGAGGACTCCCGAACCAGCCCTCACTCCACACGAATTCCAGGTCCCACTGAGCCCTGGCTCCCTCAGGGAGCACAGGCACAGACACAGCACTATTCACCATGTCCTCAACACAACCTGTTCCTGGCAAGGTGGAGACTTCTATGGATACTTACACTGAGAATGCAGCACACACACCCCCCTCCACCAAGCTCCACCACAACCTCCTTCCAAGGTCTTCACTGCAATCTCCCCAATGCACCTTTCATTTAGAGAGTCTTCCACTCAAGTAAGTGGTGACAGGACTCTTCAGCTTGTCCCAGCCAAGCTGACCAGCCACACCTCAGTAAAAAGGAAGCTCAGAGGAACTTCCAGCAACACCCTTGGTCCAGGGATGTAATGCTATAAAGGGAGAACAGCATCCACCAACTACCTGGATGCTCTGGCTCCCTGCTTGACGTTATCATCCTCCTGCCCCATCCCTCTTTTTCTATTTGCTGCTCTCCCCCCTTTTTGACGTCCCATCCTTGCAGCTCTCCTACCCCAACTTTGAGGACTTTCTGATTTAGAAAGGTTTACAGCTTCCACTAGAGGAACAAATAGAAAAGGTTTCCAGTAGTGCTCCCCCCACTCCTTTCTGAGTGGGACTGGGGGCCTGCTATTGGACTTCTCTTTCTGGTCCAAGAGAAAACCCTCCTTTAGAAGTCAGACAGTAGGAAGAGCAAAGGAGGTGACTCCTACCACCTCACCATAGACTGATCTTGGTACTTTTAGACCACTGGCTGGAACCAGACTGCCAAAACAGCTTTATTATCTTTCTCAAGAGACCCCCTTCAAAACAGCACAGAGGTCCTCCACTGCCAGTGGGAACTGTTCCAGCAATTCTGCTTTCTGTGGCTCACCTTTGGGTCACACAAACCTTTCCTACAGCATGGTCAGACAGCCAGTGCCACCTCACCAAAATACTGCTGTCCCAAAAGCAACAGGACATGTACACAGACATCACCACTCTGAATACAGGCTGACTGGGGCACAGCACAGTCTGGCCAGGTCACCAGGCAGAGCAGCTCACCCCACCTGTAAACTAATGCACTACTGAATTTAGGAACACCATTCCCACTAAAAATGGCTATTGTGGAAGTAGCTTGCATCAAAGTTACCAGGACACCTTAAGGAAAAGAAAAAAACCAACCCACATTAATGCTCCAAGATTTAGGAGCAAAGGCAAAACTTCAGACTGCTAGTAAGAACGTGTGCAGGACAGGACTGAGCATTACAAGTTATGATCAGCATCCCTTGCTTAGATGCATGCCACACTACTAATTGCCCCCAAAGCAAGGCTTTAAAAATCAAAATACAAATCAACTTCTACAGAAAAGACAATTTTAAAACAATATACACTTACAAAGTATATTCTTACTCAGATCTACTTCCTCTGTTTGTACAGAATTTGTGCTGAAAGTAAGGTTGGGGGGAGGGGAGGGGGGAGGAAAACTGCAAGGAGACAAATTCTAGGTTAGTTTGTAAGAGACACGGTTTCAATCCAAAGCTTACTAACAGTGACTGAAACAAGCTAGTCTATACTGGTATGTCACACTAACATTTCTCTGAATAAATGCATTCTTTTCATACATTGGCGAGGCACTGTTTCATATCAGAACTTCTACATGTTGATTTTAACTACAACCAGCGACAGCATAGAAGTGAGGAATCCAGCTGGGATGAGATCCTACCACAATTCTGCATAGCTGGCAGCTTGAAAATCCACCTCTTTCTTTGTAAGCCAAAAAAAGTTTAGTCAAAAATGACTTCTGGATGAACAGATTTCCCACTCCCCTCACATTTTCAAACACTGCAAACCATCAAGATTTCAGTTCCCAGAATTAGAGTTTTAAATATAGCCCAATACAACTGGTCTGTCCCTAAGGATAAGTCCCCACAGGAAGAACTAAGTACTAAAACTACTATGTAAGGAGTGGCTTAAAGTTTTCTTAAAACTAATTCCATAACTAGCAAATCAACACAAGATAATTATCCTAGTCTTTGAAAAGGAAAGGAGCTTGTTAGAACTTGTTAGCAAGGATGTCCAAAACTGTACTGTGCAACTCAAACAAGCCTCTCAACATACCCACAAGAGGACTGCGTACACGCCACCCACCTTGACCTACACAGAAGCAGGCAAAACAAGCCTTTGGAATAGCTCTTCAAGATGGGGCTAAGCAACAGAAGTGACAACAGGCTCCTCCTGCAGTTTTAGGCTCAGTTCACTCCAGCGCAGCTGCAGGATGTCATGCCACCGTCCATTCCTACCTGCTTCTCCAGCATCTCTTCACTAACTGCTTTTCAGGCAAATCAGCAAGCCGATCCAGCTAGCCCCGCAGCTGGTCTTTCCTGCAGTTAGCTGTCAGCCATGCTAGCAAGCAGACCTCGCTCGCACCACCACGCATTGACCAGGTGACATAAGGGAAGCAGTGAGAGCTCACAGCCAGTGACCAGAGGAGAAGCAATTATTTTGGCAGCAGCCTGGTCTTGAAGCAACTCAAGCTGACCACTGGGCTTAACTGTATCCTCAACGTACAGTTTCATGATACTGCCAAGTTTCCCTTCTCTTGCACCAGCACTGGAACTCAATTGACCCACAGCAAAGCAGTCTTGGGAGCATAAATAGCCAAAAGTGACTAATCGTCTGTAGGGCAGACTCCTTAATCAGATCACTGGAACAAGACAAACACCAGTGTCAGCACAAGGAGGAAAAAAGCAGGAGAAGAGCTCTCCATCTACCTTCTCTCCCCACACCAAACAATCAGATCAGAAAGCCATGATGTAAAACCACACACTCAGCCTTGTGACCAATGATATCTCATTTATAAACTGACACCATGTTAGAGGCAGTAAACTGATTCCAGTGCAAAGGAACACGAACAAGGCCCTGGAGGATGGAGTGAAAACCCAGGCCATGACTAGAATTGGCAAAAAATACCAGAAGTGAAGAACCAGCCCAGCAAATGGAGGATCTTAGATCAGAATCTAGCAACCAGTACAAAGCTGTGGAGCACCAACATCTTTGATATAGATCTGAAGACAGAATAGGGACTACCAGAACAAAGAGACTGAGGTAAAGAGTTTGTATTAGGACAGGTAGCTTGCCTTTAAGCACAACTGTAAGTTGACTAGAGCACACATCCCTTTCTGCCAAAGCCCATGGGAAGGAGGCAAACCAGAAGCTTCAGAGGAGATACAAGGGAAGGGTTTTGGAGGAACAGACTGGCTGGACACAGACAAGGAACATGAAACTGGGACTTGTTGGAACAGGGATCCGGTAGTGAAGCTGAGTACGGAGAAGAGCAGCGTGCAAGCATAAGCAAGTGTTGGTTGGGTAGCACCTGCCACAGTGTAGACAGTCCTCTGCCTTCTGCTTTCCATACCTACACACACCCTTGCACAGCTCCGCAAAACTCTGCATCCAGAAGCAGGGACTAGAGACTTCGCAAGGAGACCAGACTCTTTAATCTCTGCACAACAATTTCTTCCCCTCAATAACAAAAAACTTTGCCCCGTTGAGCTTATCCCACAGCTCCCATTCCCCGTCTCTCATTACGGCTTTTCTCCCTTTCTGCTGTGGTGGTAGCGTTCTAATATACCTGAAAATCCTCTGGAAAACCTTTGTGATTAACATCCCTAGAGCTGAGTTCCTCACCCCTGCTCTTCCTTGTACACTAAGTATGGAGCTCCTCAAGAAGTGGAAGTGCAGCTGCCCCTCCGGTACTGGCACGACTGATGTAATACACCCTCCTAGGACACCGTAGCTCACAATTACTTAAGAGGAGAAAATACAAAGGAGATAGAAAAAAAAAAACAAGCAACCAAAACCAAATCCTGTACAGTCAACTAGACAGTAAGTTCTGCACATACACAGACCATGCCTCAGACTGAGCCACACAGCTGTCTCCCACCCTCTTTGGGACAAGCAACTGAGTCATGAGAGAAACATAAGAGAACCCTCAGGAAAGAAAGAAGCAGGGAGGGTGACACAAAAATGGAAAAAGAAGTACAAGAAACAAAGGGACAGGCACCATTTTCCCTGAGGCTCAGCTTCTGGACATCTCATCACCAGTTTTAAGAACTGCTACACAAGAGATTTCTTTCAAAACCTACAACCAAACCCCGGGATTTTAAGTGTCACCATCTGTTGCTGAGGGCAGGGGAGTAAATGAAAAGCTCAGTAGGAAATTTTGCATATAGCTCTTTTCCAGTGTTAGCTGGAGAAGCTTATATTGTGGATCAGGATTTCAGTTCTGCTAATGACTCACCCAGTGGGTGACAGTGTACTGCTCTAGACTTCAACTCCAGGAATCTAGGAAGTTGCACAGATTTGGAAAAAAAATAGTAGATTAAAGTTAAATAATCAGGAGTCAAAAAAAATAGCAGATTTAAGGTAGAATCCTTTTGTGCAATTAAATGTACTACAGGGGAAGGAAGTCAAATAGCCCTAATTCTAGCATTTTCAGATATTAATGTACTCAATCTGAAAAGTGTTCCGCTTTACTCTAGGAACCTAGGTTTCCTAAAGCCTATCAGTAAGTGAGCAACAGAAGAAATCTGAAGTTACAAGCAGCAATCTAAATCTAATTAGGCAAGCAATTATACCATACAAGCCAAACACAACACGAGATGCCTTACCCACTAGCTAGGCTGTTTATCCCACATTTGTGTTCATACACAAGCCTAAAGAATCACATTTGGCGTTTCTGTTAGAATAATTAGGAAAGATATTTTCTTACTATCATCCCTTCTGTAGCAAGGATGGTCATCCCAACCCTATGGATTAGGAATGAAAATATCCGTAAGACCAAGAACAACAACATGTTTCACTCACCTACCAAAAAATAATTCCCAGGTGGTAAACTACTGCAGTTTTCCCCAAACCCCACTCTCAGCTCTGCCCTGACATCCTGAGGATCTCCTGCCAGCTCACTTATTCCTTACACAGGAATGTGTTTACCCAACTGGCTCTAACACGCAGCACAGTTCCAGTTGGACTTCTTTGCTGGAGACACTTCTGTGCTCCTGACTCCTACACGAGGCCTCTCCTTGATTTCACCAGGGCGCTTCACAGGTAACCTTCCCAAGGAGGAGGGAAGCACACTGCCCAAAAAAGCGATATAAAGAAACTGGAGCAAGATACTACTCTAGATTACTTCCTTGCATAAATTCCCTAGTTTTAAGTAACAGGTTTCCATTACAAGTATTCCTACTTTAAAATACACAGAAGGCTGAGAGAACGAGCTAGCTTAACACAGCTATTCATCCCCCCGGGCTAGTAAGTTTTCAAGCATTTCCCTCTCAGGCTGTTTATCAGAGATGGGTATTCCTTTCACCTTAATGCAAACAGCATGGGTCCTCCACTCATCATTAGGATTTTTACTTTTTTTTGGAGGTGGGGAGACCATACTACAGCATTTAACTCTCCTTCACATGCACGTCCATTCCCGCAGCTAAACATGGCAAAGCCTGTTCATATTCTGATTCAAGTTCCCCAGTGACATTAGCTCTGCATTGCTGAACACTTCCATCCAGAATTTCACTTGAAAAATGAAAAGCATCTCCCCAAAAAAAAAAAAACCCACCCAAAAACCACAAGAATGGAAATGTTCACACAATCAAACTCTATAGCTGGAGGTCACAAGCCCGGTTGATGCTGAGGTTGGCAGCGCCCGCAGGTACACATTTGGTCTCAACAGGTGCTGACACAAGCCAGAAGTGAAGTGCTGAAGCCCATCAGCAGGGACACAGCGGAACCAGAGATGGGACTCTGGATTTCTGGGCTCTGAGCATTTGCTCTCCCTTTCCTTTTCTGACCAGAGCGTGCAAGAAGGAGCACTTAATGCAATGAGTGTTGAGCAATCCTACTGAGCAGACATTTTAAACAGGCAGTAACATCATGTGCAAAGGAAAACACCTAAAAGAAGCAATCAAGAAGCAGAAAGACAGCAAAATTGTAGAAACTTGGGTAGAGTATGGTTCACTCCTTTATATCATCCAGGAAGTAAAACTGATTTTAGGATATGTTAGTAGCAGTAGGCTACATGAAAAATACTGGAGACCCTCCCTGACTCACTGAGAGGTCTCAAAAGGAGCTGCAGCCCACTGAAGTACCACAGAGTGCGAGCTGCTGAGCCAAGAGCAACAGGATCACAGCACTTCTGGGAAGTTCAGACAGGATTAGGACCCTTCAGAAGCACTTTGCAAATAGCACATATATGAAAACAATACCTGCTCCAAGTTCAGGCTGCAAGTTTGACTTGAGCTGTCACGATCAAGAGTTATAAGCAAGCTGGAATATTTCCACACATTCTTAATGTTGCTTTTTGGGTCGACAAGTGCCACGCTTTATTTCATACAAGAGTAGAAGTGTTTGCGTAGCACCCAGAGTTGAGAACAAGACCATTAAACCCTCGGCACAGATCTGAAGTGCTGAACATGATAAATCCCTGAACAAGTGATTCTGCTAAAGAACGAGAGATAACCAAAAGCTGTCCCCAAAGCTCTGCACACACCAGCCCAGCACTCAGGTGCAGGGAAACTGGGGAGTTGCACTGAGCCTCTCCTCTCGCATCCTGCAGAGAGAGCAGTGCTAAGAGAGGTTGAAACTCCCTTTGTTTCCCCACTAACTATTACCCTCACCACACACTGCACTAGGTTGGCTGTTTTAATCTGCCACAGTGATTTGTGACCTGGTCTGTCAACTATCATTGCACATTGCCCAACACCTGCAAAGCAAGACTACGCTCATTTGTGCAACAGGGGTTGAAACTTCTTTGCAGAAAACAAAGAAGCCTTCTGGTAACAACTATTTCACTTGATGCCAAGGAGCCTGAAAAACGACATGGCTTGTGAAAGCTGCTCAAAGTTACCAACAAATTACCACCTGGTCAGCACTAAAGTGAACGTCCTTTGTATGGATTTCTTAAATTGTCATTAAAATCATTTATCATCCAACTCATTTCATCAAGGTTGTCCCAAGAACTTCATAAGGATCAGGGTCTGTTTTATAAGAGTTTCCAGGGACAACAGGAAGCATCATTTTATAGATGGAATCTAACTCAAACCATTTACAAGTACAAAATCCAGCCCGCCACTTCCTCCTCTTCATATAAGCATCACATCTTATTAATCTAATAAGATTATTCTTAAGGTCTGATTTAGAGCTTGTTATTACCCCAACTTCCTTGTCAAGAACAGTTTGGGAATCACCCCACATATTCTCAGTTTTTAAAAGATGTGACCGTAAAAACACAAGTAAGTATGTACTGCACTGCTCGTGTACCCAGTTACACACATTTTTCATGCCTCCCTTAGTGGCCCTGGTATACAAATCGCTATTTTTAGATGCTGGACTACGCATAGTCAAATGTAGTCCATGTTAAGTAAAAGGAGCGAACAAGAACAGGGAGAGAACATTCACCCAGCTTTGCTGCTGATGCAGAAAAGAACGGTTTAAGACTGAACAAGGGGGTTTTGTCTAAAACCAAATTACAGAAAGTTAGAGGCAGTTGAGAGCACCATCCTGATTAATGACCTCTTACAGATTCTTTTTTAAGAAATCTAGAGCAAATTGCCCACATTTAGTTATTTTTGCATGTTGGTGAATAAACTCCAAGAAGCTTAATTACGGCAAGCTCATTTTCACAAACATTTGTTGGCCCCAATACAACTGTACAGCTGTATTCACCACATGAGAAAGCATCGTCACTACCAAACATTCTGTAATCACTAAATATGCGATTATTCAACCACGCTTGTATCAAAGGCACTGGGGGAAGAAGTGGACGCTTTTCTAACCCACTGAGAGGCTTGAAAGAAGACAGGACTTTTCTTTGATTGTCATATGGCCAATTACACAGTCAAAATAAACTGCTTCCAGTTAACACACCACTTCAGTTACAGCAAATTGGGAAAAAAAAAAATTATTTCTCATTAAAAAATTTGCAAATTTTGAGCCAGGAAAAAAAGAAAGAAAAGTTTACGTATCCAACATGACCAAGATGTCAGAAATTTTAGAGCACCGGATCACTCCAACTTGTAGTGCCAGCGTGTTTTGAATATACAATATTGATTATTTGCATACACCAAACTGGCCCGATCTCACAGCTGACCCTGCTCTGAGCAGGACATTGGACTAGAGGCCTCCTGATGTCCCCCCCAGCCTGAATTACCATAGGATTTTCACTTCATTTCACCAAGTTATTGAAGGGAAGGATTTTCATCTTTTCCAGAAAAAAAGAAGGCGGCTTCCTAAAATAGGAGATATGGCAACTCTCCAAGTGGGAGCTATGTAGCAGCAGACGGTTCCCTGCTCCAGACACTCTGCACTCCAGAATACACCCAACTGTCAATGGCAGAGAAGCGAGGTGGCTGCCTGCCACCATCATCAATGGGACACTCTCATCCAACCTGAGGAAACACCATTACGGATCACAACTACCAGCACTGCCAATAGATCTGCCTGTCTAGAGGAAGGCAGGGGAACAGCCACATCTTTGCTGTATTCTTGGTGACTTCAGAATAACTCCTTGGCACACAGCTCCTTGTCAAGTCTGTGGTTTATTTAGTTAAACTGTTTTCCAAGCAAGGGTGGTATTATTCTTATCTTCTGTTACCAATTTGTGAGGCATACTAAAGGTACGGAGCAGTTGACCCAGGAATTTTCACTGTATTCTTTCCCAAGATGCACCCAGAAATCCCACATCGAGATAACATCCACCCAACCTCCACCACTGCACAGTAGCCAAAACCAAGCCAGATGTGAGTTATGGGGAGAAAAAACCAGAAAACCTGCACACAGACCTTCACACATAGCGTGACTGTAGAAAAACTAACTTTTTGTCAAAACAGCTGCTATTTAAACTAGTACAAACCTAATTTTCTCAGAGTACATTACTGGTTCACACAGTTCCTCCTCCTCACATCCCCTCCTTCTAAATACCAGCAAATTAGAAAGAGCAGACAGAAGCAATTGTATATATGCAGCCAAAAACCCACTAAGAACATAAGGAAAGAATTTGCAACTCAATTTCAGACGTGCAGAAGAGTTAAAGGGCAGTAAGGAGCCCTTACAAAAGGGCTTGTAAGGGCTTTCTGGTTTTTGTAAAGCTGCTTTCTAGTTGTGAGGTAGAAAGAATGCATTGTCACAGTAATCACAGCAGCTAATTAGCATGAAACCCACTGGTTTTTAAAAGACCAGGAGAGGAGGAAATGCACTTCTTCCCACAGTACGACTTAGTAATTTGCTGATTCTCAAGGTGACCCAATATATCCGCAGCTGTGCCTTCATCCTCCTTTCCAGGAGGAGAGAAAACAGAGAGCCTTCCCCAGCCTACCGCTGGTGCCACAGTGCACGCCAGGGCAAACCACCCCAGCCCTTGTTCACACTGAGAAAATCTCTCCTCATTTCAGCTGGAGACTACAGCGGCTGCCCCGGTAAAGCAGCACTTCGCCTGCATCAGCAGCGCGCAGAGGACGTACAACAGCTAGCCGGTGATGGCCACGTGTCTTTCTACAGTGAGAGCCCAGGTCCAAGTCAGCAGGCACCAACATCCTCTTTCTCCATCCTCCTTCACGTTGCAGCAGTGCTCCAACTTCAGAGCAGGAGTAATAGACACAGGGAATGTAGCTGCACTGCCAACACTTCTCTTCCTCCGTGCCTTGAAGATCACAGCAAAGAGAAAGAAAAATTTTTGTGAGCAGCCACTGGCCACATACAATGGCCTGCTGCTGCCTGTGCCTGTCTGAAACAGTGACAGAGGACATTTGCGTCGCAGTTCTCTGTTCATGGGATGTTTAAGGATGTGACTGAGGAAAGATCTGTTGTTTACAGCTTGTGGTTCCAGCAGCATTTGGCTCAAGCACTGCAAACTTCCACGTTTGAAACAATGCAGAACAAGCTAAAGTGGCCACCACGACTTCTGTGATGCACCACGGGTCAGCAGGCCACTGATAATGCAGTCATATACTCAAAACCAACATTAGAAAGTCAAAGAGGCTTTGGGTCTCCTCTGCCAACCACATCTTTAACAGGCACACCACTTCCTAGCCGGAAGGAAGACATGGGCCTCAATCACTTGTACGTAACGCTGTAACTTGTCCAACGCACTGCCGCTGTATTTCAAGCCTGTGCACGCGGGACACGTGACACGCTCTGGGATTATGTACCCTGCCAGCAGCACTGCTGGTGTCTCACACAAGCAGACGTTCGGCTCTTGCGGAGGTTACGGGGAACCACATTCATTAGCCCCACAACCTACCAGCCTGTTGTGGGGCTGCTGTACCTACAGGTCTGCCACCCAGAAGCAGCTGCAGAATCTGAGCACCCAGTGCCCTCCCACTCCCCGTCAGGGAATGAAGTACCTTTTGCAGCCTTTTAAACCACCACCTCACCTCAAACTCACTGCTTTTACAGTTTGCAACATTTTTATGGCCCAGCTTATCATCAAGTCCCAACCAGACACGGGACTTTCCCCTCCCACTGCCTTTGGCAGGAATAGATTTGAAAAGTCTCTTGGCCTGATCCATTACACTGGCAGAGAAGCCCTTTCTATTTCCTCATCATTACTTAAAAGCCATTGCAGCAGTGTCAGACCAAGACAGAAGAAATGGTCTTTCCCCAGCGTGGCTCCCGTGACGAGGAATCTGAGAACTGAGAGAAGTTCGGAGCACCAACAGCCCCCCTGGTAACATCCTCTGCCATACTTCCAGGGTGCTCCGGTATTTCTGGGATGCCAGTTTAACATCTGTGGCCACCCCCTTCTGGCCATCGCCACCGTCACCCCTTTCACCAGGGACGGCCACTGGCGCCTTTTCGGAAGGGCCCCGAGCCGCCAGGCATTGAAGCGGGGCCGGTCTGCAGGAGCACGGGGCGGGGGGGGCACAACTTCCACACAGCCGCTCTGCCAGCGAGCCCGCTCCCTCGCCCCGGCCCAGCCCGCGGGACGGCACCGCTCCGCCCCAGGCTGCCGCCGCCGCTCTCGGGGCGGCTCGGTACCGCGGCAACCGCAGCCCCGCGGCTCTTCCCGTCCCCCGCGCGGGGAGCCGGCCCGGCGGAGGGACGAGCCCGCTCCTCCGGGGGCGGCGGGGACGGGGCTGACGTGACGTCAGCGATGAGGTGCGAGGCCGGCGCGCGCCGAACCGCCCGCCCCCCCGCGCCGGCACGGAGGGGGCGGGCGCGCACCGGCCAGCCGCGCTGGGAACG
>VYXH01010280.1:565085-580191 GCA_013397275.1 Burhinus bistriatus
CCTTCTGCCCCACCTCCGTGCCACCCGTACCCCGCACCCAGGTCCGGGGTTTCTCCTTCCCTCTCACAGAGAGCAGCCTGGGGCGGGGGGAGGCGGACACGGGAGGCTGCGGGAGCCTGCGGGAGCCTGAACACACACAACAGCTCCGGTTGAGACGTACCACCTGAATGGGCCGAAAGGACGGGAGTGGCTGAGGAAGATGGAAAATCAGGGGCAACTTGGTGCAACGTGTGGGTCAACCAAAACGCCGGAAAAGCCCAGCAGCAGTGGAGGAGACTGCTGTTTTTAAAGCTGGGCTTTTGCAACTCCCAGTGTCAAAATCATTTTCTAGAAAGCAAGCCTTTTATACGATTTGACAATGACTTCATTACAAGCAGTAAGAAACCACCTCTGGATGAGGTTTTTTGGAGATCCACTTCCATCCAAGTTGTTAACGACAGGTAGCACAGAGGGTAGTTTTTTAATGTTGCCTTTGGCTTCCCCACCTTGGAAAACAGGTCATACCCAAATCCAGCCGCTACTGCTGAAGATCTCCAAGCTCTACCAAAGCACCACTCTGCTTCACACTTCACCCTCCTTCCCTGCTGCTCTGTCACTGGACAGTCTACTTTGGCCTTCCCACATACCCACAAATAATCCCAGCGGAACCCAAAACAGTCATGGAGTTGATCTTCCTTGTTCACCAGTTTTGTTACATCGCTCTTTCCCTCACCACTCGCTGGCTCTCCAACTGCTCCCACAGCTGGTGGCCATTGTGTTCATGGGTCTCTACATGCAGCTTTCCCACCAGCCGGTTTTCAGGAACCTCCAGCTTTCCATGCCCTCCTTGCCCCTGCCAAAGTGCTGCTGCCAGGCTGCAGCCACTTGGCAGTCCTCCTCATCCACTTCTTTGCGTTACTTTCCACATGCCACATTGATGCTGGATGCAGCCTCCGGGAGGGAGGTCACCTGCCAAACCCCAGCACGCTTCAGATCCAGCTTCCTTTTACAGATCCTACTCCTCCAGACTGCTTACTGTAAACTGAATGCATTTACAAGCTACCTACAATTTATCTCTCCTTGTCCCATTCCATGTTCCCTAACTTTTGCCTGTTGCTTGTTCGTGGGGCACGAGCTCCTCGATGCAGGGATTACATTTTTCAGAGCTTGGAATGATCTTGTATGAGGTGCTACCCTAAATGCAACAGGTAAGCAGTTGCACCCTGAAGTCCCAATTACGCTGCCACGTGGATGCAGTTACAAAGGCTATCGCAACCTCAAAGCTCTTATTTAGAAACAAGACTCTCTTGTATGACATCAACTACCGGATGCAATGAACAGTGTGTCCTAAGATACATGAGATGACACTTACTGATCTTTGATTTATACGAAGGGAAACAAGACGAAAGAAATTAAATGCAAACACGCTTTGATAGGTTTATCTGTTTTATTAGTTTAATAAAAATAAATGTTTGTTACATTTCCTGTTACTAAATATATATATATACACACACACACAAAATAGCTTTTCACTCAAAGACATAATTACTAGAAATAAAAGGTTCATAATTTACTTGTGGAAAACAATTAAAATCATAGTGGGATTCACACTTCATTGGATTCAACAAGACACTGTCTGCAGTGATACAGATTAAAGGCATGAAACTATCATACACTTTGCAATGTAAAATTTGTCAAGTCACTGCCTTATTGGTTGACCTGCAGGTTTACAGTTGATTTTTAGAAATTAATCTTTATCAAACAGCAGTTGTACCAGATCTAATGGGAGGGAGCACGTCACTGGATTTCACTCTGTTCCACAACAGCAGGCATCCACCCTCACGGTGATTTACCTCACTTTTTTTTTCTTTTTGTTTGTCAGTGCCTCAATTGTGAAAGGTGACACTGCAGAGAATCAAGCTCTCACCAAGTTTTCTTCCTGGGTTTTTTTTTTTTTCCCAAAAGAGCCCACCTACTGCTAGTAAGCCACCATTTTTAGAATAGCGTGATCTGCTAGGGATAACTCCTGCAGTCTTTACACACGGCAAATTCGCACAGGCCTCACCAAGTGTCTGTCCTACGTAACACCCGCCAAAGACAGGACTTTGATTACAAGGAAGTGCAAAATTGCTGGGATAATTTAATTTTCCTTTTGTTCCATACCAGCCTTGCCTTAATTTGCAAACCTACTTTAATCTGCATGAATAATCTTGGCATTTCTGCATGAAGGCATGTGTGTTGGAAAGAAACAACATTGTTACAGTAAGAGAAAAGAACACAGGTGACAGAGGGAGACCTGAGCATCGCTCCTCGTTGGGATCATAGTGCAACTGTAAATTGTTAGGAAGAGCATGTGCTTGCTGCGGCCACACCACACTATTTTCTTCTATTGGCTGTCAAAGCAATTCTCAAACTGTTTGCAGGATAATGCCACACTGCTGATTCTCACTCTTTTGTCTTCCAGAGGACCAGGCAATAGAGGGACAGGATACCGCAACAGCATCTGAAAAGAGAAAAGGAACCAGTTTGGCTCTCTTAAGAGATCTGCTACAAGTCAAAGACAAAACAAGAGCTGAAGTGAGGGATGGAGGGTAACAATATGATCACCAGGGTCACCAAGTGTCGAGAACAGACACAGTGGGCAGCTGGACAGCATATGCAGAGGTTAGAGGAAGGGAGATGGCCGTGGGGCAACCTGCTAAGGGAGCAAGTAACTTCTTACTGGATGTTCATGTAAGCCATGCTGCAGTTACCACGGGGATGCTGCAAATTACAAATGGGTCAGAAATAGGGAAGGAAGTACATGGCTGCTATGAAAGATTCATTTGCCTTTGTCAGAGCCTACCTATCTTTTATTATAAAGTCTACTGCCCACTGTACTGCAGTTGTGCTGCTCCTGAGACCTCTTGTCTGAACAACCTTCCTGTTGTGGGTCAGGACAGAACCTGCTTCACTGTTCTCTCAGGAAACCGATAAATCCCTTGACAGAGAAACACAGATATAGCAAGGCAGTCCTCAAGTTTTTTGTGTTAAAAAAATAATAACGGTTATTCAACAGTGCTGCTATTTTTTATGCTACTCTGTTCAGAGAGAAAGGCAGTCCTCTGAGAGGCTTACAGTCTACATTTAGAAGATGAGTCACAGGCAGGGAAAGGGACTCACTGGAAGAGAAAGAATTATACAAAGGTCAAGTGAGGGGTTTTGGATCTCTTGCTTACAGTCATCACACATTCTGGGGCAACAGGCATATCCCCCTTTTTGGGGTTAATCCTGGTCTTCCCAGGTCTCTTTGCAGGTCTGTTCCCATCTCCCATAAGCTGCTGCAAAGACTAAAGGAGCAGCCAGTCAGCTGAGCTGATGGATCTGACAGACATTCTGAACGTACTCACACAGCAACACGCACACACATGTATATGAGGATACCTTGCCAAGGCCCCAGAGATCCATGTTTCCACAGCATCTTTCATCAGTTCAGGCATGTAGTCAGTTCCAGATGACTGCAGATGCAATCTGGTTCAGGGTGGTGATGCAAGCCTAAGTCAACCCACAACTCAGCTACGTTGCTCCATGGCATGGAAGGTGGCCAAACTGTATGGCAGATCACAAGAGAGACAAAGAGAAAGTATTTAGGAAAGCTAAACGAGTAAAGACACGCATGAGTAAAAAAGCAACAGTAAATAAAAAAGAACAAAAAGTAAGGATGTAGAACTACAGAGAGGAAGACATCAAAAGGAGACATAAAGAAGGCAAAAATATAGCAGAGGAAAATAAAACACAACGAATAGGGGATAAAAGAGCATCCGATAAGAAGAGACATCTAATTCTTATTATTAAGTTTTTCTGTGATTTTGCTGCCACGAGTATCTCAGGAGCAATCACGCATCTCAGTGAGACCACATTCCCGTGTCTCGCACGTACGTTCTCCCTCCTGCCCTGCTCTCCCAGTACCTGAGGAAGACACCTCTTACTACAAGCTCACGGATGAGAACCAAAGTCAGTCACTCCCTGTACATACAGTGAGGCATGTGGTCAGGGGACCTGAGCACTCGGGAGGCCCCAGCACTGGGATGTACTCCTCACCCCAGCCTGGCTAGCCCAGCCCGCAGTGCCGTCTACCCTGCAGCAACCCTGAGAGGAGGATGGGGGACTGCTGGTTATCTGTGATGTGTCGCTTTCTTTCCTGCCACTGAGAAAAGGTGTAGTCATTTGTTTCATGAAATGGCATTCTTGTACCCAGTGCTAATTTAATCCCTTTACAAATATGTTTTTCATTCTAGCAAGTCAAGTGCACCTCTCCCTCCTGTACAGTCATTCTGCTCTCATGCCTCTCTTACCATTACTCACACTCATTGCAGTGAGGGCAGATCCAATAAAGGGCCTGGCTGTTGCAGTGCTGAGCACTGCAGTGTGTTTTTGCCTAAATCCACAGCCCCAGATTAGACACCTTGCCTCAGTGCATATTGAAGGCAAAAGGTACAATACCTGAGAACGGGCTCTACACTACCCATCCTGTTAAGTAAAGAACTCTACAGGAACCAGTTGGACATGCCAATAAATCTCTCGACACCTCAAACAGCAGTGGATCCTAACACTGGGGTGAGGAAAGATACCTTGTGTAGAATTCCCATTCCTGAACCTTTTCTTCAGCACCTACTCCATTCCCTGGCAGGGGTTATGGTACCCCTCCTCCAAGCCCACACGCTATTTAGCACACACCCAGGAACTCAGTTTTCTCTCCTCTACCTGGAAGGGCTTGCACCAGCTAAGTGCCTTAATAGCATGGCCCAGACATGCGCTGGGTGAGGTGCTCTTGGTTGAAGCTGTTGTACAGCACACAGAATAATTGATTTTCCATCAGATGCAATGATGGGAGGGAAAGCCAGCAGGACCAGAGGGGCTGGGGCAGACATCCTCAGCCCCATCCCATGCATAAATCTTAAGCACGTGTTAAAGCAGAGCATTTGGGCAACTCTGGAAGCAGGTATTTATGCAATCCTCCTCACTCCTAGTGTGCTCCCCAGTAAGCAGGGGCTGGGGGATCTATGCTTTAGACTCATGCCTTGACAGTGGCAGCTGGCTGGCGCTCAGCCCTTCCAGTACTCCTGTGGGCCAAACACAAGGCACCCCAGCACTCATAAAGAAGGGACGCACCCTTCTCACCCAGGCACTGAACAACCACAGAAGAGCCGATCATCCCAGCTCTGCAGAGCTTACAGGTGCAAGTGAGCCAGACAGAAGCAGGCTGAGAGAAAGGGATGGAACTAGTACTATTAAGTGCCATAATAAATAAGGAAGCAAGCATAAAATTTGATTTGCATGTCTCTAATCCTGCAATTCTGACTGTAGTTTCTATAAGGACAGGAACCTGCAAACACAAGTCAGCTTTGAAACACAAGTCTTAGCTTTGAAACCGAGTCATCCAGGCATTTTAGGTTACCACACTGTGTAACTGCTATACACTCCTCCTTGTTTCTTAAATAAACCTTGGGCGTCAGCAACCTGTCCTTCTGCTTCAGGGATTAAAGTCCCAAATTTCTCAACAACAAATCACTCCAGGCAAATGTAGCAATGGAAGCTAAACAGAACCTAAAGCAAGACAGTAGTTGGCATATTAACTAGCTGAGTCTACAAATTGTAAATTTAACATGCCACGCAGATGCACTCTGCTCTTCATGAGAAGGTCTGTGCAATTCCTCTTAAGAAGAGCAGGAAACAATGCAGATAACGCTACAAACTTCTAGTACTGTACACAGGGATTTTTCACTTTTACCTGCTATGGATTAACAGGTGAGCTATGCAGTTTCTTGTAAAATGTCAAAACTCCTTTTCTTGTTGCCATTTCCCGTTTAGAGTTCTCAGAAGTGACTACAATGGGAAGCTCCAGATCCTCTCCTCATGCAAACCAAGTAAAGGCTTGAGTAGGACATGCATATAAAGCTTTTGTGTTGTTTTTTTTTTTAATCACCAGCAATGCTGGAAGTAAAGTACTTCTTCAAAAAAATTTTAATAGTTGTGCATGCTGCAAATCCAAGTGCAACATCTGTTTAGTAGAAAGACATTAATATGGGCCATGGCAACAGATTAACCTTCTTCAATCCTACAGCCCACTGAAATGTATTGATTTTGAGCTGAAAATATCATCTGTAGAAATGAAATACTGTGTTCTCACTGTTTAACCCTTGATATCTCTGCTACCTAGTTTCGTAACTGTAGATAAGCAATACAGATACTTGTCCACATAAAATGAACAAAGTTCAGGAATGCATGTCCCTCACACCACTGTCAACACTCAGTGTCACCTTTCACAATGCATTCACTTTCACATCCAGATGATGGACTACATTTGACAGTAAACCTTTGTCTCCTCATCTATAACCTATTGTTCACCCACTACACTGTATTATATACACTCAACCCTTTCACTGCATCCTTTTGTGGAGTACGCTGAATGTGAGATTGTGTCTATAGCCCTCCCTCTACCCCCCTCCAATGCATCTATTGTCCCTGAGAGACTCTGCCCAGCACAAGCTGGTTCAAATCCATAGGACAGGAATCATGTGACATTTCCTGTCTTCCACGTAACTACTTCACCTCTTCCATATCCCAGTGGACTAGTTTTGCCATCATATCCTTTAAAAAAAATCCTTCTTCCTTGAGACGTCATTGTGAGGCCGCTCCCCATAATCTTTGAGAAGTCGTGGAGATCAGGGGACGTCCCAGAAGACTGGAAGAAGGCTAACGTCACCCCTGTCTACAAGAAGGACTCAAAGGAGGATCCAGGAAATTACAGGCCCATCAGTCTTACTTCACTCCCTCCCTGGGAAAGTTACAGAATGAATCTTCCTGGGGGCTATTATAAGTCAAATGAAGCACGTGACTGGGAAAAGCCAGCACAGATTCACCAAGAGCAAATTGTGCTTGACAAACCTGATTGCCTTCTAGGGCAAAGTAACCTGCTTGGTTCATGTGAGGCAAGCAGTGGACATTGACTACCTGGATTCCTCCAGGGCTTCTGACACAGTTCCTCACAGCCTCCTCCTAAACTGATGCATTATGGTCTAGACAAGTGGTCTGTATGATGGTTCAGGAACTGGCTGACAGGCCACACCCAGAGGGTGGTGGTAAACAGCTCCTTTCCAAACTGGCAACCTGTCACAAATGGGTCTCCCAGGGATTGATACAGGGCCCAACGCTGTTTAGTATCTTCGTACGTGATCTGGATGATGGGATCGAATGTACCCTGATGAAGTTTGCTGATGATACCAAACTGAGTGGGGAAGTGGACACTTCAGAAGCGAGAGCCACCCTGCAGGAAGACCTGGATAGGCTGGAAGAGTGGGCTAACAAGAACCTTGTGAAGTTCAACAAGGACAAGCCTAAGTTCTTGAACCTGGGAAAACATAATCCAGAAGTGCAGCCCAGGCTGGGATCTACCTGCCTGGGAAGCAGCTCTGTCGAAAAGGACCTGAGGGTCCTGGTGGACACAAGCTCAGTATGAGTGAACAGCTTGCTGCTGTGGCAAAGAAAGCCAACAGGATGCTGGGCTGCATCAAGGGCGTCACCAGCAGAAATACAGAAGCCATTATCCCACTCTACTCAGCACCTGTCAGGTCACATCTGGAATACTGTGTTCAGTTTTGGTCTCTGCTACACAAAAAAGATGTGTACAGGCTGGAGAGGGTCCACAGAAGGGCCACCAAGATGATCAAAGGACTGGGAAGCCTGCCACATGAGGAAAGGCTGAGAGAACTGGGTTTGTTCAGCCTTGAGAAAAGAAGGCTTAGAAGAGTATCTAAAGGATGGCTACAAAGAAGATGGAGACTCCTTTTTTACAAGGAGTCACATGGAAAAGAGAAGGGGTAATGGGCACAAGTAACTCCTAGGGAGATTCCAATTGGACATAAAAGGAAAATTTTCCACAAGAACAATCAGCCATTGGAATAATTTCCCCAGGGAAGTGGTGGATTCCCCACCATTGGACACTTTTAAGATTCAGCTGGACAGGGTGCTGGGCCATCTTGTCCAGACCATGCTTTTGCCGAGAAAGCCTGGACCAGATGATCCTCGAGGTCCCTTCCAACCTGGTATTCTATGATTCTATGAGTGTCTCTTCAAAGATCCACTTGCCAGACAGTTCTGGTGCCCCTGCCATAACCTGGTACTTCTAGAAGACTTTGTCTTGGCCAATCCCAGTATTTCACAAGCATGAATTATGCCTCAAAGAATGCCCGTTAATATGATGTATCACTCCTAGTTTGCACATGAGGAAATGCGAGGGCAGAGAGTTCAACTAGGACCCTACCAGGGACAAAAGTTGAGAGAAAAAATATCTCCATTTCCTATCTTTAACACCCAATTATGCTTCTGTATTTTTTCTTCAAATTCTCTGTAATTCTCTAAAATGTCCAGCTTCCAGATTTCCTAAAGAGTTCTACCATTAAAGTTTTAACCATTAAAGGTGACATTTTAAAAACACCCTGGGTGACTCAGTCATTCCTAGGATTGTATATTGCTCCCCATTACAACAGGATTTGGATCCCAAGTACCCATCATTGCAGGTGGCTGCCCTAACCATCGGCTTCAGCAACGTGGCATTGCACTCTCACCTGCCCAAACAGTTAACAGTTCTTCCAACGCGCACACTCATCCCGTACCTGTCTTCTCTAAATACCTCAAGGTCCTGGGGGGAAACAAAGCATGAGCTCTTAGGAGATGTATCTACTGATACATGGGATTTGAACTTCAGGTTCTCACACACTTGAACTGGCAGACCAACCACGCAGAGTGTGTCTCACTTTGTGAGGCCCAACCGCAGCCGACCTGTTTTTGGAGACCTGGCAGGACAGACCCCTACTAACACCACTGAGGCAGTGCAGTGCTGGTACAGCCCAGCGCAAATGCACTGCTCACCAGTGCTAAAGTGACTGGGACCTTGGCAGGCAAAGAAATCTAGGGGCAGGAACTGAGGTCCTCTCACAGTTAGGTGGCACCTGAGCAGGTGATTTGGGGGTCCTAATCTTTATCTTTAGATGCCGAGAGGGCAACTAGGTGTTCTGGATGGTAACAGGAAAAGAAGTATTAAAGGTTGATATTATGTTGGGGAATTTATGGTAGTAGAATATTGCCTTGCTCAAATAGGTGAAGTCTGGCTTCTCTAACTCGATGATTCTTTGTGCGTGATGGTGGGAGAGCAGAACTCATTTCACCTTCGTAATTTAAACCGACCTACCACCTACCTGAACACCACAATAAGAATAGTAGCAATCATTGGGACTCTCTTTCCACAAAAACACTTGAGACAGAAAAGACCACTGCCACTCTGAAACAAGTACAAACAACAGTTTTATCCTACTTACTTATTATTCTGCTTTGATCAAATTCTGAGAGAAGTTTCTATATATGAAGGCACTGCAGAAAACAAAATAAGTAGCTCCAAAATATGGCATTTCCTTGCATCCCAGGATTTTTACAAGTTGGAGAGAGACCAAGGGAATTCCCATTTCTCCTCTTGCTATTTCAATTCCTATAGATGCTGCTATAACAACAACATCTAATAGCTTTTGTACCAACTGTATGACCATTTTAGAGGTACTGAGCTTTTTGCCTTTTTTTTTTTTTCCTATGGGAGGAGCTTATCATTACCTCTCCATTGACTGTTTTTTCTTCCTTGGAGTAAGAGGAAGTAAATGATGCAAGACCAAAGACACCATAATAATGTCCCCGCCCAGAAGGCCATATATTCAGGGGGTGTAAATCACTATCCCTCTGGAGACATCAATAAAAATTTGAAGATTTACAGCAGCGATGACCTGGCTCCAAAGCCTTTCTACAAATAATAATAAACAAACAACAGTAAAAAAAAAAAACCACGCCAAAAAAATGCTGCTGGAGGCTGCAGGGAACCATCCCTTTCCCAGTCTACTGCTACCAAACCAAGCTCTAACATACTTTGATTTTTTTCAGTGTGCAAGTCAGTACTTTTTATATATTGATCCTCTGCTATTTTTACTCATCAGCCAGCATATGTAGCAAAGCAGGTGTATGTGTACATATACACGTGTGTAAGTATACACATGTACACATTCCTCCCAGGAATGCTGGTTTATATAAAACCAGCAAAAGAATGGATTTGTCCTACTATTAATTACAGCACTAACACCTTATTTTTGTATTTTATATTAAAATATTAGCTGTTTTGCTTTTGCTATTGAATCACGCCAATGTAATTATCAACCTTATCACATGAATGCTTCTCACTTCCATAAATTTGCTCCTCCAATCAGTAGTATTTCAATAGGCATAATACAGCACAAGAAAATGAAAAACTGGTGACGCTAGTGGAAGTGCCTCTTTTTGCGGCAGAAAGCCTTGTAGGATGACATGGGCAAATCAGGTCAGAAAATTTTCCTTTGCTATAGTCCTAACACTGTGTTCCCACCATTCCAGCTGGAAAGTCCATGACTTCCTTCCAATTCAAAAAGGTCAAGAAAAAAACAAGAGAATGCATCTGCTATGAATAGGAGTATTTTTCCTTTAACAATCAGACTTATGATGGAAGAAAAAAATATTTTTCAGGAATACAGGTTAAGTAACAACCAAGTATGTTTCATTCCGTACTCAGAATCACTTTACGGTCACATTTCTGCCCTGTAAGCTTCGAGACTCTGTCTATCACAGAAAAAATGTGCAAGAAACCATTTACAGATAATATATATTTCTTTTTTTGTCTTTCAAGTCTTTCATACCGTTTCCTACCAAATGAGCCTTCCATTTTCACATGACTTGTTCACCTCTAGGGGGATGAAGGAAGTTTAATCCTTGTAATCCATTCACTCCTCTGCTTCAGCAACGAGTGAAAGCGCCACTGGTAGCACTTAACGCATACATTGATGATTCGATTGATTCCATCACTTAATTTTCTATTGACCACTGAATGGGAAGTTACCTCCTTAAAACAAATTCTTTCTATTTGAATAACCTGCAACAGCTGCGGCCTGAAAAATAAAATGAAAATGGATGGCTGAGCAATGATTGCTGAACTCCCTGCCTTGTGGAGATTTCCCAAATAGCAAAAACACTGAGTAAAAACCTAAAATGTCTGCCTAGAGTATGGCAGCCTTGCTGACAAGCAAACTGACAAACCTTAATTTTAAGGTTCTGTTATTTATTCAGTACTGCACTAAGAGCTGTATGTAAAAACTATGAGGTCTAAAAAGCAGAAAAAAAGACACAAGGTCTCAGGTAATATCCCAAGGGAGCTGATTATACATACATTCCAGAATGCAGTATTGTCTTGCCCTAAATGACTTTAAGTTTTTCATTTAAATACTTTCCTAAAAATTGTACCATGAAGACTTCTACGAATAGCCCATCCAGGGACAACAAGTCAGGCAGCACTGTGTGAGTACACCTTCAACCACGGTGTCCAAACCGTACAGTTGCCTGCTCCCAATATTAAAGTCAGTGAGGTAAAGAATACCACTTTTCTTCTGCCAGCACAATTCAGAGTGTGCAGGTGATAAGCGGTTGACAGCAAATATAACCAAACTATCCTGCTTCTAGTAAGGGGCCTGAAGAAAAGAACTTGATCAACGGAAAAGGAAAGTAAGATGACAAAAAACAGCGGCACTTTCAAAATGGGCGCACTGTAAATGTACATATCGATCTCAGAATCCATTTTACTGATAGACAAGAATGTAGAATTAAGGGAGGGGATATCCAGGATTCCCAAGTCAAATTCCCCACTACTACACAGAACCAAGCATTGATGTTCTTTTCTGGATTCATCAAACTTCATTTTAAGATAAATTTATACTTCTTTCTCATTTGAAACAGCTCCAGAACATTGGTGGTCTGATAGTTATAACTCTTCCTGTAATTTCCAGCAAACTGTGTTCATTATTCCCTTTATGCACACTTGTTTTGTTTACGCTAATCTTGAGCTCACATAATTATTTTCCTCCCCTATATAAAAACTGTGTAATTGTCACTTTTGTGTCTTTCTGTAAACAGTCTCTCTACTCCTCTTAGCATCCATGTGGTCCTTTTCTGCATCTGTTCCATCCATCTGTTTGAATCCACTTATCTGAATGTGGGTGATAGTTGGGCTCCAGATAAGTTCTCACTAATGCCATATACTTCGACATTAATATTTTCTATACATAAAATCCCTCCCCTAATACATTCTAAGACATCAACTTTTTTTTATTTTCTCAGCCACATCACATAGCGCTATCATTCTGCTGCTGACTACTGCACCGACTACCAATTCACCAGTAAAATGATGAGCTCTTCTAGAATAAATTGTGATTAGCTTCTATTTGCATCACTAAATCTCATCTAATTCTATTTATCTCAGTTTTGATTCATCTTGTTGGTACATGGATATTCCAATCCTCTTTTCTATCAATACTGTCCACCAGTTTTGTACTGTAAGATTTTATCCCCAGAGTTCTACTTTTTCACTAGTGTCACTAAGGAAAAAAATCAAATAATTTCCAATATAGTCTTTCAAAAATCCAGTTTGCAGCCTCCTTTCCATCAGCACATTCTCTTTCCACCTATTATCTGTCAGTGCATTCCCAAGTCACCTCACAATGTAATTAATCCAAATTTTCTCCATTTTACATAATTTCCTAACATGGTACAATATCAAATACTTTCCTGACAATGAACCATATTAGATCGAGTGTATTTCCTCTGTCTAGAAAATCCTAGCATAAGGTAACAAGTTAATCTGGCACAGTCTGGTTTTGCTAAAACTATGTTGCATTTCACTCCATCTTTTATTTTCCTCTGTATCTTTTATTTCGCCCGTCAAAAACTGTTCTACCACTAAGTGTACTATGGCTACCAGATTAGATCATCTGTATTACAAATCTTGTCTTTCCATTTGGTACCCTCATTTATTTGGCCCCCTTTACATGTAGCTTATATGGTATTTAAAGACAGACTGTACATTTTTGGATAGGGGATATACTGTATTTATTGTGCTAATGCACTTTCATTGCCACTGAAATAAAAAAGAGAATCCAGCAAAATTAATTTCCTATTGAAGAACTGGAAAAGCAATGGTTCTTTTCAGATGGGAATAGAGTAGGCCATACGTTAAGACGTTTAAAACACATTACAATACATTAGTCACGTTTTCCCTATCTTGAACTTTTATATTTCGTTTTGTTCTGGACTTGCTGATTTTGTATCTCCAGTCATCTTCAACAGCTTATCTCTGCAAGTCCAAACCACCAGGGGTTATAAAGCAGGCATTTACACACTTATCCCTTTTTGTGTCTACCCAACAATTTTTTTTTATAAGCAAAACAACATTTTTTCTTCCACTAGAACAGTATCTTCTCTAAAGAAAAAAATAAATTCATTTCTTTGCCACCTTTCTTCCAAGAATTACACCCGTATACTTTAAGGACTGTATTTCAGGTGACAATTATTGGCAAAATCTGATGTGCTTTCTGGCACAAATACAAAAATGTTTGTAGAGCCCCTCACATATCTCTTCTCAGAACTGAACTGTAACAGGTGCAAAAGAAAAAAAAAAACTATTATGGCATATTTCCCTTTTCTGTTTGATCTCAACAGTGTTATTTTCCTTGCACATCTTCATTTATTTGTTAACAAATAAATTACATTTTCTTCTGCATTTCCAGAGGATTACTATTACCAAGAAAAAGAAACTACCTAACAAGAATCCTTCCGGTTCCATTCCCATGAGATGTTTAAGCATGCTCAGCCCTAACTTCAGCTAACTGCTGATGCATGGCACCACGGTCTATTAACATTTGCCTTCAAAAAGTGTGTGTGTGGGGGGGAGACCCAAACAAAAAAAACAAAACCAAAGTTTACCAAATTCACTTCAGACAGATTTAAGGAGGTTGTAGAGCAGTGGGGGTCGGTCTCTTCTCCCAAGTAACAGGCAACAGGACAAGAGGAAATGGCCTCAAGTTGCACCAGGGGAGGTTTAGATTGGATATTAGGAAAAATTTCTTCACCAAAAGGGTTATCAAACATTGGAACAGGCTGCCCAGGGAAGTGGTGGAATCACCATCCCTGGAGGTATTTAAAAGACGGGTAGACTTGGTGCTGAGGGACGTGGTTTAGTGGTGGTTTTGGCAGTGTTAGGTTGATGGTTGGACTCGATGATCTTAAAGGTCCCTTCTAACCTAGATGATTCAACGTACTATTATTTGGCATTCCTTTCATACATAAAAGATGGTACCTCCAGCTACTTGAAAAAATTCTTTAAAACATCAGAATGTTTAACAAGAAGCTGATTTTGCACTTCTGGGCCACTATTAGCATAAATTAAATTAACATGTAATATTTTTCCTCCTTTTTCTTCCCTCCCTGCTTTGATCTCAGAGAAAATACCTTGCTATCAGGTAGGCTACCAAGTCTTGCTTGCTTCCTGAGTTTGTCCTTCCATAACTTCAACACACTTCAGCACCTGCATGCATCTTAATTCTTCCTTTTCAAATTAAAAAAAAACAAAAACAAAAACAATGCCCCTCAAACTCGTAGATAAAAACCGAGGCGCCCCTCCTGCCATGTGCAAGCGTGTGCTGTCCGAGCAGGCCGACTCCCGGGGAGGCCACAAGAAGGCACGGCTCTTCATTTCGATGCAGAACTCGGCAGAAAGTGGAAGCAGAACACAGCACAGGCTGCGAGCCCGCGAGCCAGCGCCTCGGCCGGGGCCCCCAGCAGCCACGGTGCGGCGGGGCGACGCGGAGCCCTCAGCGGGAGCCGCAGCTGCTCTTTCAAGAAAGCAAACTCCCGCTGGGGAGAAAGAGGCTTTGGCCGAGCCCGCATGGAGGCCCCGCCTGCCCGGGCCGNGCTCCCGGCATGCCGCGGCGCCTACAACTCCCAGCCTGCCCGGCCCCGCCGCCGTTAACCCTCTGCGGCGCCGAGGCGTCTCCGCAGCCGTCGGCCCCGCGTCGCCCGGCCGTCGCTCCCCCCACCCGTCGCCAGCACTTCCCCGCGGCTGGCCCTCCGTCGCCAGGCCGCTCCGGCCCAGCTCCTCCGCGGCCCGTGGAGGAAGAGCCGCCCCCGGCCCGGCCCGGCCCGGCCTGGCCCGGCGGTGCTTGCTGCGAGCGGCCCGGCCCGGCCCGCCGGTGCC
>VYXH01010280.1:580721-627600 GCA_013397275.1 Burhinus bistriatus
GTGCTTGCCGCGAGCGGCCCGGCCCGGCCCGCTGATGCTGTGGCGGGTTTCTGTACTCTGCAGGGTGGTTTCTGGTCCCAGCTACTGCTGTTTGCTACTGCGAGCGGTGGTATTAATTGCCCGCTCCCTGCCAGTTAATAAAAAGCAGGTGAAATTCCTTTTTCTAACTATTTGTTGTTTTTCGGGTTTTTTTGTTTGTTTTTGGTTGTGTTTTGTTTTTTTTTTTTAATTTTTGTTTCAAAAGACAAATTGTAATAAGTAAATTAACTCAAAAATAGCCTTACAACCCCCAGAAAACTTTGGGAGAAAGTTAGCAGGAAATGCTGGGTTATCCGGCAGGGAAAGTAATGTGAAAACTCAGTCATGGTATCATGTTCTGTCCTCCTTCCCACATACCCTTCCTATAGCTGCTCAGTATACATACGAGTACCACATAGCAGCACTTCTTCAGCTCCTCTCTTAAAATAAGTAGCAAGTGCTGCGCATACAACTAACCCACTGCGAGCTAAAAAATACCCCAGAGAGTCAGAACCCATTTTTAAAGTAAGGGGGGGACGGGGGCAGACAGCACAAGTTCACGCAGAAGCAGCACCTCAGAGCCAAATCCACTGGGTCTCCCCCGACCCCCCTCCGCAGCTCGGCATCCGCGCCCCGAGACACCCCCTGTGTGCACCCAGAGCTCACCCCCTATACATCTGTTTTATTTGCCGTATTTATTTTTTTAATGAAAGCCTCGTGCAGCAAATACAAGTCAAACGGCTCTAATTTGTAGTGCTACAAACTGTAACATGCTCAGACGTGTAACTGCCTGACAGACTACACAGAAAGCTGGCTTATGCTCCAACCTCTGAAACAAATGCAAATATCCAGAAACATTCTGCTATTTCTCCAAAATTAAAATACTAAGTAAAACAAACCTACTGCCAGATTTTTCACACAAATACTTCTTTTTAAAAAATAAATCACTACAGATTTATTATTTATTTCAGACCACAAACAACACAGAGGAAAGAAACACATATACGTTTTGCTTTTTTAAAAAAAAACTCATCAATAAGAAAAGGCCATATATAGCTCTATTTTTTAAGTTTATTTTTTAATACCTTGTCCCTTAAATCAGCCTACAAGCCAACAGCTTTATCTAGAGAAAACACAATTGGAAAGCCTTTTTATGTTGAACTGTTTTTCAGACACTTACAGGAGGTTTTTAAAGACAATTCACAGGCACGCTGTTCCAAACGGCACAAATACAATTATTTAGAATTTATTCCTTACTGTGGCAATTTTTACTTTGGCATATTTTTCAAAACTTCCTGGGAAAACACAATCAATTGCCATCTAGCTCAGCGCACCTACACTGATACCTCTTTCTCTACATTTTCTCGTTACAAATCAACCACAAACATTTTAGAAGTACTTTACATATATATAATAAAGTCTTAAAAAGGACAGTATCACAAGAGAAATGCTCAAAAACAAACTGAAGGTGTAAATGACCTCCTCCTGTGTTCCAGACGTACCTACAAAATCCCTGCTCACTGGTACAGGATTATACATTCCATTATGAGTTTGGCCTTTTTATATTTTGTACTATTTTAACACCCCAAATTTATAGATTTTTAAAATTGGCATGTTAAAGGGGCTTTATTTAAGGATTTCAATGAAAATAGTGTTATGTTTTGTCACATTACCATAATCCTTCTTTTTAAATCACTTAGAATTTCAGTATAGCCTAATTAAGTAATTTTAAGTAAGTCTTAACCCAAATACATAGGTCTAATAAAAATGTATTTTGCAAACAGAGAAAATGGACTTCTAAAATGGATTCCTCAGGTATGAACAAGGATGCTGAAACATTTTCTCCCCACAAACTTTGAGACCTAAACTATTTCACAGCACTTATATTTAAAAACCAAAATACTTGTAAGAAAACAAATTTCACCAAATATCAAGCATAATGTTTCATTGCAATTGTATTTGTTTATTCCTTTCATATTTAAAAGAAACCTTTCAATTTTCCTTGCCAAAAAGGAGGGAGACTAGGGGAAGAAAAATACTGCAAAATCCTAGCTACCTATCTTCACGTATTGTTTATTTCAAAGCTCTTCTAATAGCAGTTTATATTGGTTTTAGATATGGTATATTATTTTGCCAGTGGAAATATTATTATTTGGATTTCTGGCTTTTAAAAGGCTACAGAACAACATTATAGATTTTAGAGACTTCTAACCATTTTTAATCTCTCTCTTTTTTAAATGCTACAAACATCCCATTTGGTAAATGGAATTTACATTTCTCTCTTGTCTAAATTATCAGAGGTGAATCAACAATTCAAAACAGAAAGAACAAGTGATGTACCATAATACAGCAGCAAGTCCAACACTTTAACACAGCTCCTCTCTCTGTTGGTGTATAGTAAGCTTATGCAAAGTATAAAATATCTCAGAAATATAGCCTCTTTGCCGATCAGAAAATTTTACTTATTGATTAATTTGACCTCAAGGAACTGCATTTTCTCAAAAAGCATCCTATCTATAGCTTTATGCCATTTACTGACTCTTGCTTAATTAACCAGCATGCTTTAAAAACAAGTATCATTCCTTCAACTTAATCAAAACAGACTATTTTTAATTGCTATCACATCAAATATATTTGTCAATACAATAAAGCCACATACAATTAGAAAGAACTCATTTTTTTCACCCTGTCTTTGACCAACCACAAATTACAGCATCCACTTCCAATTTATTTGCTATTCTAATACGAGGTGAACCGAAACACACACCACAGCTCACAAACACATCTGTCTTTCTGTAACATCCTATCATTTGCATCTTTTAATGGGAAAATCCAGTATACCACTGTAAGCACTGCTGTTCTCCTGCAACCGACCAGACTTCACAAGGATTTGGCACTAACTTCCTTCCCTCCCAACACTTTGCCTCCTCACCTCTCTCAAAACAAAACAAAGTATTTGGGTTTGCCTGAAATGTCAATAAACTCCAAAACCGAAAAGGCCAAAAGGTCAGGTATTATTTAATCCAAACAGAAAAGTTATTTTCTCTCTCTGTCAAAAGCCGTCAGTAACAGCATGTTACCTGAGAAATGATGCTCGCTTCCCTTGGACGGCTGTCCTTCTGTCCAGAACATGGGCTGTGCCGCGCCCCCTGTAACGTAAGAGAGAACAGATTAAAATTATTATATGCTTAGACCCATTTCTGCACATTCAAATTACCTGGCCCTCACAAGGCTTTGTATCTCTTGGTCTGAAAAGCATTTTAAAAACTCCTATTAGATTCTAATTAGAGCCCTCAAAATTGGTTTTGATAACTCAGGTACATGTGTCAAAAATCAGTTCCATACATGTTCAATTCAAGTACCAGATTCTCCAGACCTGGTTTTCAGTTCTTAGAGGCCTGTGTACTGCTGCACGCTCCATCTGATTAGCAACATTTAATCTGCAAATAGCATGATCTTATATTAAAAAAGAAAAAAAAAATTTATTTTACATATATTGAAATCTAATCTTTTTTTTTTTTTTTTTTTTTTTAAACCTTTTTATCTTTACTTTATATTGTTTCTTGTGATGCTTTCANTACACGAGGGACAGAGTCCTGAGATATTCCTTCCCACGGCAACTTTTCCCTCCCCTGTTTTAAAAGTTGAATTCCTTCTCAGATAAATATAGTGTTTGCTCTACCTGTTTTTCTGCAATTTGTGATATTGAGTACTTATTTGTGACCCTGCAGAATTTACGCAGGCCTGTAGTTTTGAGACTTCTGTCTCCTCCCTTCACCTGCAAGGAAGATACCAGCTAAAATCACTGTCTATACACCATTTTTATGCCCTTTTTCCTCCTACACTTTTTCAAACAACTGTGAGAGGAAAAAAAGTTAAGACAATGAGTACAAATTCATAGTGTACTACACTTCCAAAAAAGCCCTTGTTTCAGTTTGTCATTTAATGACCATTATCAATGTAAGTCATGCTCAGAAAGCCTCAGCACTGTAGAGTGTAGTATTTATGACTAAACTGCCTTTTTTAAAAAAAAAAAAAAAAGGGTCTGCCTGTGCTGAAATCTTTTCTTCCATCTTTTACCCTTCTCCTTCCACGTATTTTACCCTCCTCATACTGCTTAGGTCCTAGCAGACTGTTGCTGCACGTGTATTTTTCCACCCAATTTCCTAGACATTGACAAACGTGAACCAAGGAAGCATTTTGCACAATGTTAACTTATCTAAACCATTTCTCTCCTCCATTCTCTCTTTTTCTCCATGGCACCCTATGCTTTTGTTTACCCTCTGCTGTTACTTTGTTTGGTCTTTACCCACTTTTCTGTACATTTGTCTCCTGCAGATCCTATTAGACCGGGCAGGAGGAACTGAATCTCTCTCTCCCATTTGCTACACTGTCTCTCATTTTTTTTAGCATTTTACAGATTAAACACATTCTACCGTCATTTTCATATATTTTTAGAGATGTTTGGGGTTTTTTCTTCCCTTCTCTACGAACGTGCTGATTACAGTCATCCATACTTTTGCAAAGCAAGGTGAGCCCTGCCCTGCTCTAGTACATGCTCCTGTCAGCATACTAAGTGTAAATGACTTGCAAGCCTGTGATGCAAAGCATGAAAAAGGAAAAGGGGGTAACACGTAGAGATGCCCCTTAACATGATAAAGACAAAAAATAGACATTTTTAACTGATTCTGACTTTTTAAAGAGATACCATCAAGAGAAAACACTTATCTTAGGGGAAATCTTTATCTCGATCACTAGCAACACTTTCCTACACTAATAAAAGTGAAGAAAATTTTAAAATTCAAATTTACTGTTTCAGCATCACCTGTTTAGGATTTACTTTTCTGCATTTCACTCAGCCTTGGGAGTGAAAGTCGCCTGTTAGTTTCACTTTTGTTCTGAGCCAGTTTCACTTTCATGCACTGGGAGAATCTTTTATATTTTCAGTTCAGCAATGTTAAAGAAGACATTTACATTTTTAAACAGTCCTCATTACACTTATAATATGAACAATTCACGTCCATCTCTTCACAGGACACTAAGAAAAAATAATTTGGAGGCCTAAATGTAATGGGCAGCATCCTTCTAAAGGAGCAGCTTTCACTTGTCACATGTTAGGTTGCGGTCTGCTCCTTCTTTCCCTGAAATCAATAGGAAATGTGCCATTAACTTCACTGACAGCAGGATCAGGCCTCTGGGTCTGTAATCAGCAACAAAAGAATGCCATATGCGGACCAACATATTCCTTATAACATACAGTGCTTGCCTCCAATTATTTTCCTATGCAAACTCAAGGGAAAAACCCAGCCCCTGCGTTCACCTTTCTGTATGCTTTTAAGTTAGTGATAAACACCCGTCTTGACATAGGCCATAGGAAATCAGAGGGCAGCTATCCACTTTGGTTTGCATGGGGAGGGAAACACTGTATCTCCCTGCTACCCACTGTGAATAACTATTTCTCCTTCTTGTGCCAAGCGCAAGCTGTATGAAACACTCCAACCGACACAGAACCCTCACTGTCTTGCACCCGGACCTTGTTTAATCAAAGTTTCCAAAGCATGTACTTGTGTAACCCTCATTTTTTCAGGATAAACCACAATGCTTTCAGAAACTAGAACTATCAACAGCAGGAAAAAAAAAAAAGGCTTCCATTTATATTTTCAAAACCTCTATCTTCCCTCCTATATTACCTTCCTCTCTCTATGGCAGAGACTCCAAAACGCAGCCGTGAACTCACACGTATGTGTCGGTAGGCACGTATACATACAATGAAATCTTCCTCTAGCTACCAAAGCACTGCCTTTTCTGGCTTTGTAGACATAAGGGTTTCTGAGACATTGAGACTTAATGGAAAGGCTTAAGGGTTTATAGGAGCCGTGCAACATTTGCTTTTTCAACTTCTTTCCTAGAAATTCTGTGTCCCACAAGCACATACAGAAACTGTCACTAGCTGCTTGCAGATACTATTTTCCTGTTTACATGCCAAAAGTTAAATCTTAAAAACTTACGTATGCAACTCCTGCAAGAATACTTGCATCTCAGTTTTATTTCACCATATGAAAAGTGAATAAAAATGGGGAATTGCATTGTGATCGTGTACCCGGCCGCTTCAGAGACACACACTTTTCTATCAGAGCAGACTGTGGTACTATATATTTGACTTATATTATCATGTCACGCATCTAGACACGAGCAGCTTCCACAGCGCTATGTAGCACGTTCCCATTTTCTCCTTTCCTGGATGCCACCACACAGAAGAGGAGTAACCGCTCTCTCAAAGAATTTCTCTCTGCCTTCCTTCTCTGCCTCCACCTCTCCTCTCCCTTCCCCAGAAGACATCTTCTGTGTTTCCAAGGCCAATTCAATGTGAGACTTACATTTAATTTCAAGCGTACAAATACACCTTGTTTCAGTGGGGTTATTCCCTTGCCTAGGTCAACCACCCCTTAAAGGGCTTCAGTGCCATACCAAGACAGACCACTATCATCACCTGGGCCACAAAAAGCTCCTGTTTACTGGAAAGCATGATCACAACACTGACTTTCACAGATTCACAACACGCCACCTCTATGTCCCAGCATAGCCACAATCCTCATAAATGCCAAAATTCACTCTTTCCTAACTGCAATGTCTAAGGCTTGTTTGTCACTAATTTTCTAATTTTCAACAGAGCTGTTGATACAGTGTCTTGGTGGGAGTCAGCTATCACACAGATCTTGCATCAGGCTTTCACCCAGGGCTGCGCCTCTCCCAAGGATAAAGTGTTCTGGGAGAAAAACTTTGCTACCGCTGGCTTTCACTGCGTTGGCTTTTAGGGGCAAAAACCCTAAACTGTATCAGTTTCTTTAAGGTATGACGAAGCTTAACTTAAGAGGACACTTGTGAAATTAACAATTATCCATCCATTAATATTGGTGGATCATGACCACCGAGAGAAATAATTACAGGGAAATACAATGGCCTGTTTCAAAATGGTTCCTTTAGAGGCCGTGTTTTATAACTAGGCTTGGTCTTAAACGCAGCTCTTGGCACACTCCTAGAAATTACTTCCTTCTCCAGCACTCTGTCCTGTATTTTACCTGGCTTTTATATAAATATTTACTATACACGTTTGTGTTACTTTAACTAATCAGATCATTTTAACTGTGTGGTTGCTATTTATCTTCTGTCTTCTGATATTAAGGGGAAAAGCCTCACAGCAAGTGTTATCAATGAACCCTTTGAAATATTAGTGGGGCAGAGGGGTGGAAGACAGTTACACTGGAGAGACGATGGAAAGAGGGTTGCTGTTCTTTCAAAGATACTTAATGTTATAATAATTCCTGAAGTGCAAAGAAGGGAACTCCCTGTGAGGTGCCTTGCCTAGCCACACCAGCAGTCTTGAAGGGCTCTGCAGTCTCGCCTTGGGGTTCCTAATGGTCTGCAGCCCTCTCCTGACAGGTCCTGCTGCAGCACAAGAGGTTGTCACAGGTGCATCCTGCTCCTCTCTTTCTTTACCCATCTGGAAACAAGGAGGGGAGCAACTATTAACAAATAGTCATTAACGTATTTGTTTTGGAAGGCATCAGGCATAACCCCTGGTGCTATGTAATAGTCACATTATTAACAATAATTGTCATGGAGAGTAACTGTCATGACAGGTAGGTTAAACTGAGGAACGGAGATGTGAACAGGTCGAACAGTGTCTGTGACAGGTGTAGAGAGCACAGCCTAGGATTGCTGACTTTTCAACTCTCTTTCACTCTAGTTCAGTCTCAAGTACACCAGACTTTAGCCGCCTTTACTTTCTCCTGATCACGTAAGCAGTGCCCTGATCCTAACTCAATGGGGCACTCACACAGGAGAGACCAAGACGAGCACAGCAATAGCCAGGCTAGCTGCTGGGGATGGGGATCTGTGGAGAGCATCTCAATCCCGTTGAGGACCCCTACTTGTGCCTGTGAGCCAACAGCATCTTACTGTTTGTACACGGGGGCTGACAGAGATACAGTGAATATTACAACGCAGGTATTACAGATGTCATCTGGCCCTATTTTAAACAACCAATGTAATGCAACCCCGTAGATTTCCAGTACAATCTTTTCTAACTAAAGACCAGCCGATCAACAGATCTAAAGCAACATACACACAACACAGGGAAAAAAATACTTTCATTTTTTCCTTACATTTAAAGCAAATATACTAACATCGAAACCTCTATCACCCATATCCCTTACCAAGAATAATTTTGCTTGAAGAGGAACATGAAAGATGGCTGTAACTCAGATGGTCATATGGACTTTGCACTGTCATGGAATTATGTAGGTCCTCTGCCACTATCAACAGACCTTTGCTGCATCCATGTTCAACAAACCCGGTTTCTGTCACTTTCTAAAACTGTGCTGCTAGGGAATTCATCGCTAGACAGGAACTTCACCTCTGCTAAAGAAGCGTTTCTCAAACTACGGGTTGCAAAAGGACACAATGATATTCACAGTGTTAGAAAAAACAAAATTCGTCAGCAGTAGCTCAGTTTTTGACAGCAGGGGACTGAGAAGTTCCTGCAAGGAGGGTAGCCACTAGGCTGCTAACTACCTTGGCTTACTGGCAGCAAGTCCAGTCTCCCTGGACAAGGGAATGAGTTTTCAGGCAGCAATTACAGAGTCTTAGTCTCTATCATCAAAAAAGGGAAGAATGCAAGACAATAACAGGGAGAGAGGTGAATCAAAAGGAGGTCAGAGATTCAGAAAGTTTCATAAATACTGCACTAATGAACGTAATGACATTGCATATAGTAGATCGCAGGAAAGGAAGTACTCATACTGCCTGCTAATGGGAAAAGGAACCACATCACAGGTACTGACCACTTGATCCCTATGGATTAAAAAAAAAGAACCACAAAACTTTTCCCAGTGATGGGCTGACTGATAGAAGATTTATCAGACTTGGTCAAGTAATAGCGCTTCATTTAGTGACTACCTTTTTGTCATATATTCAATATCCTTCTACAATTAAAAAGCAGGGCATGATCCTCATAGTCCAAAAGCATTAGTCCTTCTGAATGAGTTATTAGTGGAAGAATGGGAAGGAACTATACACCACTCGTCTCAGTTGGAAGAAGTGCTCAGCATGTCTAAAAATTCTGTGGACTCTGACTGTCTCAAAATGTATCGTGACCTTGGTACCTGTCATTTATTTTGGCTTGTAAGGAGACAGCTGATGAGCTTGCTGTATTTCTCTCTGCCTTTTTGAAGGGCTTCAGCTATGAAAACAACTTATTGCCAAACAGCCCTTCTCTTTTCTTGTGTTTAGACCGGTTTTGTACACTCCCAAGGTCCTTCCCCAACTGTAGCTTGGGGAAGATGGTATGCCATTTCTCCTACAGCAAATCTGACAATAGTACATTTTACTTATTTCTACATTTTGTTTGACATTCCAGGGCACCTAGGCAAATGGCATACATTCAACTCACCATATTAAATTAAACTGCTTGCAAAAGATAAAATACCCTTTATTTCTTCTGCTCTCTTAACAAGCTAGCATAATAAATAACACCCTCTGGTCAAAAAATGTTGGCTAGAAATTTTTGCTTTGTATCATAATGAAGGTCAGAAACCACCTACTAACAGAGGATGACCAGAACATCCATTTTTATCCTCAGGAGGACCATCCGAAAACATACTGTATCTACTCCTCAAGAACGCATATTCACAGGTTGTAAACCAAGCCGTGTCCAGCTAAACTGGGACATACAGTACAGCCATCCCCTCCTTGGACACCAAGTCTAGGCATCCCCAAATAGCAAAGCACACTTGTTAGCACTGAATAAGCGAGAGGCCTTCCAATAATGCAGTGCTGAGCATGACATAACAATTTAAATGGAATGAAACAAAAACCAATAGACTTCCATAAATAGAAAATGAAGCGTTCTGGTTTCAGAAATATTCTGGGTGTGACTTTGATTTTTACCACCAAAAAATAAAAGGGGGGAAGAAAAAAAAAAGGTGCTCGATAAGAATTACACCAATGATCCTACAGATTTTTATGAAAAATGAGGTCTTGTCAGTCTTTCCCACGAACATTTCCTACTGTCCAATATGATTTTGCAGCCCCTCAATATTAATGGTTGAACATTTCATAAGAAGGTTTACATTATTTGCCTAATACTGTAGGATTTTTAGTCACGGCTAATAGCAACCTAGTCTTCTGCTGCTGCCCAAAAATAGTTAAAATAATCAGGAATCAGGCAAGGGCACAGAAGAAGAAAATTTAGGCCTGATATTTATCCACACATTGTCAATTAATTACAGACCTACCTGTAAACAGTGGTTGTGAGCCCAAGTACTTATTCCTGATTAAAGCAGTACAAAGTGGCCACTTTATATAGGTTAAGGTAAGATATTTCTGCTCAGGTTTTGTGTCTCTCACAATAATGGTATTGCAGCTGGTCTTACTGTGTTTTGTAAAGGGACCCAGCTAGCTGCCAGAGTATAAAGTCAAACAAAAGAGAAGGTTCAAGCAGATAATCCAAACTTCACTCTTACTCTTCTCAAATAAACTAAACACGTGTAGAACACTGTTAATTGACACAACCTAGCTAAGGGTTTTTTCCCCTTTTGAACCTTCAGAGCTTCTATACCACTTACATACCATGCAGTTGAAGCGTATGACCCATACTGCACTATTGTTGCACATCTGTGTGCAGCTAGTGAACTCTGAAATGCCAGCGAATGACCTTCATATACAGGAAAAATTCTTAATTTTAATTAAATTTGGAAAATGAGGCACATGTGGAGCCCCCACAGCTGGCAAGTGATTCTATCAGCATCCACCCACTTTTTACCAGTTGTTAGTTTAAGGCATCCATTAATACCTTCTAGCTTCATGTTACTTTCCATCTCCTATGGGCAAGGAAGAAATGCACCAGCAGCTAGGTGACATATCATCTATTTTATATGGAGTCCGTTCTGCGTAAAGATATTTTTTCTTTGGAAAAAAAAAGAAGTAGCTCTCTATTCCTAAAGCTTCAGTTCCATTTAAGCAAGCAGATAGAATAATCACAAAGTCCAACCTGTAAATATAGAATACTGTACACAGAAATATTCTGATAAATACAACGTGATTAAAACCAACTGCAGTGTGCACTAGAACGTAGCCAAATAATTTTTACAAGAACAGGCCTGACCCAAAATTTCTGGAGGACTGAGCAAATGCAGTTGGGTACCACGGACCTGGAACGGACCCGATCCCAGAGCTGGGCTGCTCTGAGGGTAGGCATGCCCATCTCCCAGCTACGAAGCTGAGCCTGTACATCCAACTCATCTGCATCTCAACTCCAAACTCCATTTCACTGTGGAGTCAGACTGCAGTACAACCAGCCACTGCTATCGCATGAGCCCCATGACCACTGACAAGCTTTTGGCTGGATTTATATAGATCAGTCAGTCTATATAATTTTGCATCTTCACACCTACAATTTTATATGAACTGAAATTTTATATCTTCTGTTCAGCAATTTACAAAGAAGTTCGGTGTTAACCCACTTAAATCCAGATATCTTTGTATTCTGCTTGCTTTCCTGTCGGTCCCCATTAGACACCCTTGTGCACACAGTGCCATTTCATATCCCTATGTCATGAAATACATGTTTGCTGCGTTATTATAACAGAACAACGGTGAAGATGATTTGAATGGTTGCTTTAAATCTTAAATGCATAAGGCCTGTTTATTTAAATAGCATTCTCTACCGCAAGTATAATGACCATTAAAACTAAGAGTTAATATCTAAAATCACAATTTGCAACCTCTGATAAACATCGAGGTCAATTAAATGGATTTTTTTTCAGTGAAATAAATTTAATTAATGGTATATTTTAGGTTAAAAACTGCATACTATAGCAGCATGTCATTATTATCCCATGAATTTGTCTTATAGAAACACAGGATTTGATGTGAGTTGGGAAATTATAGTAATCTAAGTCCTATTTTTCCCCTCTCCCAAATTAACCAGGGAAAAAAAGGGAAAGGGAAAACTTGCAGTTAATTAAAGCTATATTAATTAATTCTTATCCCGACAGGATGGTTTTTTTAGAGATCAGAGACCAAGCAATTGGGTCTTCTTGTTTGAAATACATTAACAATGAAAACTGTGGCAAAAGTACTAGTATTAGCAAAGAGAATAGAAATCTAGATAGCTGTAGTAGAAAAAAGTATTGAAATTTGAACCTCTAATACAAATATTCCTCTGGTTATAAGATTACAGCCACAAATGAGGATACTGAATTCCAAATCCTGTAGTATCTGCCCTGCCTAATCTTATACTATCATCAGTAGAGTTTTGACTGCAGGACTTTGTCTTATGTTTATGGTGACCTACAGAAGAAATTCGTAACAAACTGTGTAATAATGGTTTACTGTAATGATAATTTATAGCTGAATCTTCAGCATTGGGAATTTTTAAATTAACGGATTACATTGAATCATCTGCCACATCTGCCTTATTTTAATATGAAATATAAAAATCTTGGAAAACTTTTTTTGGGACTTAAAACAAACTGGCAATATGTTTGACCCTTTCATCAACTTTGGCATTATCTCTAAAGAGCAAAAAAATTCATCATTTGTGTGACAGGAAAACAAAACATTTTCAAAAAAAGTGACAGAGGTATGCATTTGTGAATTTATTCTGGAGAATTTACTAGTCACCTCTAAAATGGTTCATTAATAAATAAAGAATGAAGCATATTACTAATACATCAGTTCTGTTTTCCATATTTGGCTTACACTATGGCTTAGAGAGCTCACTTTCTAATTAATGAAATATTTAATAACATAATCATATTTAAGCTTATTAATACATCTTTTAAAAGCACAGGATTTAATTGAAGCACATACAATTAGCAAACTCAAATTTAAGGTAATATTTCAGTGGAAATTGTAGTCAAAGAAGTTGGACTTTGTTCCTGACATTTATATTTATGTGCTGCCACCTCACTGAGCCGACTCTGAGCTCGCTCCCACTTCAGATCATACTGTACCTACCTTCCATTTAGTTTGTAAAGTCTAGCTTATTGTACTGATTATAGCACTAATATGGCCATAAACAGATGCCCATTGATTCAAAAGTTATGTGGAAATAATTCTTTTTCTTGAAAAAATCACTTTCGTGGTGCTCATCTCCATCAATCAGATACATGCAGTTATTCTTTTCCAAGGTAAACATTTAGGTTTACTTAGTACATGAAAACATCATTTTTTAAATATAGTTTCAATTAAATTTAAGGAGCTGACCAGTCTTTTGAAAAGCTAAGTCCTGTGGCAGAACTCTCATCATGAGTTTTAATGGCATTCTTTGAATTTTACTACGTTACCAAAGCAAGAAAGCTGTTTTCCCCTCTTAAAAAAAATTGCAGCAGACATTTAAAAACATTTTTACTCAAATATGGGGGGGTGTGTGCTTGTTTGCTTTTGTTCTTCTAAACTCCTTCCCTTACTTCAAGGACTTTAAAACTTGAATTGCAAAAGTTACTCTTGCAAAATTGCTGTGTATCTCCTTCTGTCAGTAATTTCTTCTGATAGCAAAACAAAATCAACATTTATTCTTTATTATAAATTTCAAAAACAACAGTGATAGCATATTTATTATTCTGGAAGCCATAGAAGGAAAAAGCTCCAAAAATATTAAGTAGAAACTGGAAAGATAGCTTCCAGACACATGATCAATATGGGACTGTTGGCATATATTAATTATTACAAATGCTTTTATTTGGGTAAAACTTAATGTAAAATATTTATATAGCTCATTGTTCTATTAAACAGGTCTCAGTTAAACTTACAAACAAGCATGATGTAACCCTGTCTGCTCAGTCGGTTTAATGAGATATGAACTATCTATAAATAGAAATCTTTTATCGTAAGAAGATTTATAAATAACCTATACATAATAGGCAAAAATACATCAAATCACATTTAAAGGTTTAGAAACATTTTTAAAGTTTTTAAGGAAGATTTGAAACAGATTTTTTTAATCTCAATTTATTTTCATTGCTAACTGCTTAAAAGCCTTAAGAAAGAACAAACCCCCCACTAAGATTCAACAATGCAAATTAACGTTCCTAATAGTTGTAACTGTATCTACATCCACATGTTTTGTTAATTATTATGTACAGTATTCAATTTGAAAAAGGGCTCTATTTCAGCTGCAGTCAGTTATAAGTAAGATAATACTATAACTTTCAAAAAGCTTCTTACATAAATTCACTTTAAAAAACTGTTCAAATAATTTCCTATTAGTAATTTCAAAGTAAAAAATCTGCTTCAAGTGAAGGAGCATTTGTGAATTATGATCAAATTTACTGACTTCTTTTTTTTTTTGCTTCTCTGTAGAAAAGTCAATAGCAATTTTTGCAAAACAGGAAAAACTATAACTTTTTAATGGAAATATATTCAGTAAGGATGAGTAATGGTTGTAATGTTTTAGTCTTTAAGTCATACGAATTAGCATGAACTACAGGAATCCATAGGATAGTAACAAACCCCAAACTGACTTCTGTTCATTGTTTGCCCTTATTAAAGTATTTTCTCTTTGTACAAATTTTAAGTTTTAATACTAGCAATTACCCCTCTTCGAAGGTTGTCTCTGCCTGCTATTTAAACAATGTATTTACTAAACTACAAATTTAATCTCAGAAATAAAGATTTTTTTTAATGTCTGAAAGACCAAATTTCTATATTTTATTAAAAGAAGTTCTTTCTTGATGCAAAGATCTCTCTGCTTTATTTTCTATGGCTAACATGAAAATGTTAATACTTAAGTAACTAAGTTTTAGATTCAGCAGCTAGATCTAATTGTTCTAATAATTGCCAAAACATATTTCTGCCTTTATTCTACAAGGGCAGGGCTTTATTTGTTTCGGATCCTATATATGTTAAATGGACAATGTAAAACATCTAAGTCCTACAAACCACTGAAAAACAGTAGATAAATAAAACTGAATTATTTTTATGAAATTATCAGCTGATAGGCTAATAATAGCAACCACCTAAAAGCTTTTTTTACAGTATTTGCTACTCCTGTTTGCTTAGATTTTAATCTAAAATTTTTGTTACTTTGATTTCAAAGAATCAGTGAAGTTTTATTCTTAAGCAAAATACCGAAGAGTTAATAAATCATATTTTAAAAGCTGACATGAAATCCAGTTCCCTTTGAAGCCAAAGGTAATTTTACCACTGATTTCAGGAGAGCAGGATCAGTCCACAGGAATTTAAAATCCAATTGTCTCCTAACTTTTACCATATGAATTTGGTAACAATTAGGTATGCTTACTCTTTGGACATATTTGATAATTTAAATCTTTTTTAGTACTGTTAGGAAATAAATACAGCAAAAGGAAAAAACATTTAGCTGGTATTTTGGCTAAAGTATACAACATTCCCATTTCAGCTTTTTCCTCTGTATATTAAGGTACAAAACACCCCACCCTTGCTCTAAATAGATTTCACAAATACTTGTATTTATATCTATATTAGATAACTGAGCTTACTTTGTTTTATATTTAGCTGCATGCTGCGTAGTACTTTGGCTATTATGACTCTAACTTCCCAGAATATAATATAAAAAAAAATCTTCCCTGAAAATGGTTTTTAAACTGGATGCCGTTTAGTATAAATATTCACTTTAAAAAAAGCTGCCCACTGAAATTACATGGCTGATGGCTCTAGTCCTGTAGTGTTTTCCCTAAATTTTAATCTATTCGAATTTTTAATTTCCTTCAAGTCTGAATTCTAGATAACTAATAGAACCTGTCTCTGTATGTCAGTCTTTCACAATATGTAACATATACAAACAAAGGCTATATAAAGCACAAACCCCCCCCCCCCTCTTTTTTTTTTGCCAGACAGAAGTAATTTTAGACAGTACATTTAAAGGCAGTAGGTATTTTGCCTAAGTTAACTATGAAGGTCAAAAGATCTGCATGGAATTTCTCTTAATAGCAAAAATATGTTTTTTATGATTATGTGAAAACAACATTTGTGGTAGACAGTATGTTATCAAAGCAGCTTTGAAAGCTTTTATAGTTACCTTTTCTGAATGTTCTGGCTACTTCTGATCCTCCCTCATCTGAAATAAAAAGCTGGTTTCCAAGTTAAATTTTCAAATTATTGTTACAAATCAAATCACCAGTTTCTTTCCTTTAAAAACTCTAGTACTTTGCAACATTTTGTTTATTTAGTTAAAGGTTCAAGCTGCTTGTCCTGAAGACTTTAATTTTTGTAGAACTTATTATAGTAGATCCCAAATGCCCGAGAAAAGAAACTTAAACAAAACTACAGCTAAAGGCCTTTTTTTGATTACTTGGTTTTTTTAATTCATTTGAAATAGTTAATGTTGTTTGATGTATACTGCATTTGGAAACACGCAGTTACAAGTTTTAACTTTTACTTTTGATTTACTGCTTTCAAAACGTAGCTCTAAAAGCCAGGTACTACGAGAGGAAGCACTGCAGCATTATCAACTGGAGGTTCTACCGCGGCCGTATCATGCTAACCTGCCCTCCTAGGAATAATCCTGATCCACAGGAATGTTCCTATTGAGTTCCTTGAGATTATTTTCATGAATATGCATGAATATTCACTAGAGGTTGTAGGATTTAGTCTCCAAATAGCCAGCAGAGATTCCTTACTTTTTCAGCAAAGAGCAGAAAGCATCTTTAGTTCTGATGTTTATAGAAGCTATTTTAACAGGACAAAATAATTTTGGAAATCATTGTTTAGATTTAGCCCCCAGGATTTATAAACTCCTTCAGTGAGCAGTGCAGTTTAGCCTCATGTAAAAATCACTCTGAACCCAAGAAGGAGAGCATGGTGCAGAGCCAGAGCAGGACACTCGCGAGCCCCCCAGCCCTGCGTGGTCCCAGGCACACAGGTCCCCTGCAGGCTCAGGACCCGGGGCACCACCAAAAGCAGGGCTGAAAGTCGGCTTTCAATCCACAAACCTGCAGGTGTCAAATAGAGAGGGCAATGGGAAGGCACGGAAGGTTAGTCAGGATCAGTCCTTTGTGGTGCACGCTCTTGCTAGTATATAGTTGTGAAAAATTAGGAGTTCCATCTGTTTTTACCTGTGACCTTGATGCCTCTGGTCTATCTGCTGTTAAGCCATAGGCTTCCCCTCTCCCCCCAGAAAAGCAGCAAACTGGCAAGAGTTTTTCCCAGCAAATACAGAAGGTGTTGAACTGGGAGGGGAGAGGTAGAAGTGGTGAAAACTCCTTTACTTTCTCCAAAAAAAAGGAGTTAAACCACGATGGTCCGGTAAAGACTAACCAAACCGAGCAGCAAAGTTTTCCACTGCTGCTTCTTCAGATTGCTGGACTCGAAGTCCTTGAGAAGGTGCCGGGCAGGGAAGGGTTAACGAGGTTTTTGTTATGGAGAGGCACTGATGGCTCCCTTTGAGGTGACAAGGATAGTTACGGGGCCTGATCCCAGGGAATCGGGAGCACTTTCAGCAGAGCAAGAGCTTGAAACTACACGAGGTGCAGGAGACTACACCTCGTGCCGTTTTGTAAAGCTGTTGCCAAAAATAAAGCTTTGATAACGTTTCTGTTCAGAATTACCCTTCTTTGAGGCAAAAAACGTCTCACTAAATTAAAACAGGGCATCTAAACGTCCAGTGTATATGTGTAACAAACTTTTATTTAAACGAGATGTGAAACTTATTTAAAATGTAATTTCTAAGTTGTTCTATTTTTAATTTCTAAAAAATAAAAGAATGCATTACTAATAAATAGAAATTAATGCTATTCAGGTGATTTTGAATATTTATGTAATTGCAAAGAAAGCAAGTTCAAGTTCTGAGCTCATTAATCATTAATAAAGACAGTTATTTAAACGAGTAAAGGTGCTTTTATACACAGAAGGTAACTATTCCAAGGTATGAAAAGAGTTAGTCTGCTTGAAAAGAGCACCTGCTCCACTGGTATTATGACCCACGGAGCTACTGATTTTACCCTTTATGAGCCTTTCCATGGCAGCTCATGATATACTCGTGCTTCCCCAGCCAAACTACCCTCCGTTTTAAAAGTCCCCACTTCCAAAGGGTTAACCAAACACCTTAACCCCAGGTTTTATTTTTTAAAAGGTCTATAACTTAACTGGAACCCAACGGTCACAGTTTGGTCGGTTGCCAGTTGCGGGGCTCTTTTACGTAGCTCTCCCACTGACTGCACAGTCTCAGGTATGTCATCTTTGCTGTGCTCTTGTGTCCTCAGCTGCAAAAAAGCCTATCGTGAAACCAGCCAGCCCACAGGGTTAGATGGGTAAGAGGGGAGTAAGAACTACCTTCTGAAAAGTTAAAACATTCTGCATTAAGCAGCAAATACCCTTTTTATTACACTTTTTCCATTGAAGTAAACAGCTGCTAACTAGTCTTTAAAAAAAAAAACAACTGAAGCCTCAACGCATGACTTCTGCACCATCCTCTTGGGGTCTGACCACAAAAGCTTCCGGGGGTCTGATCTGCTGAAATCTGCCGAGGTCAGCAACTGTTCCGTGATTAGCCCCCTGTACTGCTAACTCTCTACTGCAGGTTTATGGCATGTGTCTTTCAGTAAAGTGACTGCAAAAAACTACTCATTCCTAGCACATGCATTCAGTTCCCTACATATAAATGCAATTTCTTAAACTAGAGTTACGTGGTACACAGCACTGACCCATGGCAGAAGACTTCCAAACATTTTAAGAGCAAAGATCGCCACATTTTACTGACAAACTAAAGGCAAAGCTACTGATGTGAACATCTGCAGCTACAATGATTTTAACAGTTTCTCTCATGTATGCCAGTATGGATTCAAGTCCATCGCATGCACTTTTATCACTCTAACGCTGTCAAACTACATGTACGGGATACAGAGAGCGGGACTTCAGCCTGCCTGGTAAAGCGTCATGACCTCTTAGGACTGGAGCACAGAGATCTGCAATAAACATTATGAGAGCCAGTAAGATGTACCTTGATTTTCAGTTCTTGGGGGCTGAAATGTGGGTAATAACCTGTTTAAAAAGTTACCACTTAACTCTGTGAAATCACTCTCTGTGCTGAGGGCTAACATGTCACCTACAGAGCCCCAGCCCAAACCTGCAGAGTGCCGTCTGTCTGCAATCTGCAGAAGAATCAGTTTTTCCCTGGTTAGAAAGAACTAGAGGTGTATGCAAAATCTTGTACAGTTGTTTTTTGACCATTACTACATTCAGAAATCTTTTTCTTAAACTTCGCTCAAATAGTTTTCTTCATACACACTCCTGCCTTCAAAAAAGCAAAAAAAATTTTGTATGTACATTACAATATATTTTCTGGTTTTTTTTATATTAGGAAAGAGAAGTTTTTTACTAACACAATTTTTTTGTATAATTTACTGTTTAGCCTACATCTTGATGTTTGTGTTTAAGGAAATGCTTAGCTACCGAATTACACACAATTTAGATATTTATTTACAAAGACTGTGTCACAGAACCTGCACTTTTCCCCTTTCTAGCAGAATTCTGCCAGAGCCAGCCCCTTTGAACCCACCCAAAACTGCACTAACTTCACTGGTTGGAGGTGTACCACCCTTTGTGTCTGTTGGTAAGGGGGGGGGGGATGTGTGACCCTTGTCGTTACAGTTACACAGGGAAGACCTGCTTACCTCTATGTCAGTCCCCACTGATCACACTGTCTCCCCATCCAGTACCTGGTTTCCTCTCTCATGGCAAATCAGAACCTATCTTTTGAAATGGATTTGACAGGTATTTTTATATTGCTTTTTTCAAAAGCAATGTTAAGGTAAATGTTTCAGTTAAGGTTGTTTTAAACAGCTGCCTTACCTTTGGTACTGATAGCACGCTGCACTGCTAAAGAGAGCAATTTTTACACGTTCACTTGCATTTCTCAGCCTGTAACATCTGTTTGTTGGTGCACTTTGGTCATGTTGAACGGTGAAGCTCGACTGGCCAGCTTACTCCTCTGCCTCCTCGAGTCCCCAGGCTCTACACAGCCCAGGGCAGCAAGCAGCGAGTGGCCAAAATGGCCTTGTGATACTATTTTTTACAAATCATGTAAACATTTCTAACTACCCTTCATTACGAATGTAAGAACCAAATCAGTTTTAAGCTACTCAGATCTATTTTTAAACATTTTGTTGTTGTTTATCATGAACTATTTCACCCTGTTTGTTCTTAAGCAAATGTTCCTCTCAATATTAACAACGGACTACAATGTGATATAGCCCTATGGATTTTAATGCGCATATTGGAAACATTGAAAACCAGGCTTTTAAGTTCAAAAAGAAAAAAATGTTGTTCTTTGACAGAGACTACGTCAAGTGAGCTAAACACCAAAATACTGTTCAGTTTGAAAGAAAACTGTATTTCCTACTGCAGTTAGGAGATACATGTTGAGGCTGTGTTATTCTAACTGGGATAAAAGGGATGCAATGAGGAAGACATTTCTTCCTCTTTTCTGTCAGTTTAAGTCTTGAATGACTCCAGTGAAGTGACTGAGGTTACTTAGACTTTAGATCTCTGTAACTGAAGGTCGCTTACCAATACATCTCCTGGATAGTTTAATTGACAGACATGTCTTCTACTATTTGGTTCAAAGTTTCTGTACCTCTTCTGTAGCCAAAAATATATTAATTGGGAACAAAACACCACCGAATTGGTCAAAGTCCTTCTGTCCCAGAAAGCAATGAATAGATATATCAATGATTCACCATGTCCTTCCACAGCGTATTGATAATTATCTCCTTCGCAGCTTCCCAGGTAAAGTGGAACTTACAGTGGTTGGGATCTCCTATGTTGATGAATAAAGCCCTCCTATTTTGCATAACCTTGTTATATAATCCCTTTCATTAATTAATCAAAACCCATAACTAATTTGCTTGCCTGTTTACAGTGCTCCTCTAATAAAGGTGTTTCAGAACTCTACACCTGTGTTGGCTATAGCCCTTCCCTAATTTTGAGCCTGTATTTTAGGGTCACAAATTAGAAGTACAAATTAGGACAAATCAATAAAATCTCCAAAGTAAAGCAATGCCCATCTGTCTCAAGACATTATTAATGGGCAACTAAGTAGAATTATGTCATGAAGAATGACTGCAGAAATGCCCCTTGCTCCAGCATATATTTCCTACTTTGATGTTTTCCAAGCCACACTGACGTCATCTACCTGGAGACCTGCCTAGATCGACGCATGCAGTTTCTATTGTCGTCAGTGAGAATTCCCATCATGTACCAGGGCCTCTATACAGTCCTTTAGCTCTAATACTGCCAGTATGGTGCAGTCAGTATAGCGCTGGAAGCTTGAGTACACTTCTCCTTGCCTGGTATGTGCTGTAACTCTCTTCTTACTCTAAAACTGTGATGTTTGGGGCTGGGATTTCAAGATGGGAAAAAAACCCAGATGTCTATACTGTAGATGACATGTTGATACCACTGCAGAGTTAATCTCCGAAGAGCAGGCGGAAATCTGGTATTGAACAAACTGAGCAAATGTACTGGGGTGCTCCAAAATGACAGGTATCATGGAAAACTTTCTCCAAATAATAGCTATCTATTACATAAGTCAGTAATGCTCTGCTCTTACCAAATTCCTTCGATAAATCCAGTCCTCACAGTGGAAATTCAAAGGTATTGATATGAACAACAGGATGAACAAAGGGGAGAAAAAAATCTGGTATGGCCTTGCACTATATTGTTTTCTGCACACAGAAAAGTAGTATGGCTCTTTGAGGTGCTGGTAGGAAATGTATAAGCCTCGATCCATTTCAAGCATTAGATAAATTCATCTATCTCTTGCCATATCCATGAGAATATACAAAGCTTTCTGACATACATCAATGACATCAGTGACTAGGAACAAGTCATACCATTCAGAAATCAGATATTTAATAGCCACTAATCCCATCATAATAATTACAAAATAATGTAATGATGAGCCAGAGTAAACAAAATATATGAACAAAAATGGCAAAGAAAAATGCAATTAGAGTCTTGGACTTGATCCAGCTCCCTTTTGCTCAGTGGGAGTTCTGATAGACTATTACCCCTATGTAATTAGAGATTTAGGCTTAATCCAGCTCCCATTTGCTTCAGGGGAATTGGGATAGGCCCCTATGCCCTAATTTTCTGCTGTCTTGCCCCTTGTATACTCAGTTCTGCATAAGCAAAGTGGACCTGTTTCACCACGCTGGTACTCTGTCTCATATTAGGGACTTGTGTATCAAGACTCAGATAAGAAAAGTAAGTGCAAAACAGAGTGCGTACACCTGTTTTGCACTCACTTGGCATGGGCCTGAATTATTAGATGAAGAAGTGAAAAATCAGGTCTTTATTTTCGTGCAAGGTGCTGGAGGCTGAAATACTTTTTTTTCTGTTACCTTAAAAAAAAAAAAAAAATTCTGGTTCTTTAGCAAACTGTATTAAATGCTCCCAAGGAGATCTTCAGGAAGGTTGCTTCACTTAACAAATTAACTGGATAGAACAACTGATGGATACAGTCCTTCGCTTTGGCTCTCCAGACAGCTACAAATAGCCTGTAAAACATTTACTAGGGATGCAATTTCCAAATCTGGGATCAGAAATCAAAAGGTTTATATTTCTAAGCACGAGGCAAAAATTCAAAAAACCTATCAAAACCAGTCTTGGCTAGATTCTGCATCCCCTTAAAAAACAAAGGTCACCTCTCTCACAGTGTTGTAATTCTTGGTTTTTTTGGTGCATGTGAGAAAACGGAGTCAGTTTTGTGTAAGACTATGGACATTATTGACTTGATAAATTAAACTATCTTTAATGTTAGCAGTTAGTACTGACCCTGATGTTGTTATAAGCACTCAGTGGTCAGCATTCTGTACACTGAGAATATGTTAAATGTCTGCAAACTAGCACAAACACACTTCCCTTGCACAAACACTACTGCACAGAGATACACTACCTCTCCAGATCAGGCAAAAACAGGTTAACCATGTCTACATGAGTGCATGCATACATATATTATGGAGGAGCACAGGTCCTGACTAATACATGTAGTATGAACTCAAGTATGTGCACCCTTTCATTACAGCATTGACAGACACAGCTAAATGGATATACCTGTGCCCTATACTGACTTGGAATCCCAGAATCATGGAATCACGGAATTTTTTTAGAGTTGGAAGGGACCTCTAGAGATCATCTAGTCCAACTCCCCTGCTGACGCAGGAATGCCTAGAGCACATTACTCAGGACTGCATCCAGGCGGGTCTTGAAAATCTCCAGAGAAGGGGACTCCACAACCTCCCTGGGCAGCCTGTTCCAGTGCTCGGTCACCCGAACCATAAAGAAGTTTTTTCTTCTGTTTGAATAGAACTTCCTGTGTTCCAACTTGTGCCTGTTGCCCCTCGTCCTGTCACTGGGAACCACTGAAAAGAGTCTGCCTCCATCCTCCTCCAACCCACCCTTTAGATACTTATAAGCAAGAATAAGGTCTCCCCTCAGCCTTCTCTTCTCCAGGCTAAAGAGTCCCAGCTCTCTCAGCCTTTCCTCATAAGGGAGGTGCTCCAATCCCCCAATCATCTTTGTTGCCCTACGCTGGACTCTCTCCAGTAGTTCCCTGTCCTGCTTGAGCTGGGGAGCCCAGAACTGGACGCAGTATTCCAGTTGTGGCCTCACCAGTGCCAAGGGGGAGAATGACCTCCCTCGACCTACTGGCCACACTCTTCCCTATGCAGCCCAGGATTCCATTGGCCTTCCTGGCGACAAGGGCACATTGCTGGCTCATGGATAATTTACTATCTACCAGGACCCCCAGATCCTTCTCCTCAGAACGGCTTTCCAGCAGGTCCACCCCTAACCTATATTGGTGCCGTGCATTCTTCCTCCCCAGGTGCAGGACCCTACACTTGCTTTTGTTGAACCTCATTAGGTTCTTCTCTGCCCAGCACTCCAGCCTGTCCAGGTCAGGCTGGATGGCAGCGTGGCCCTCTGGAGTGTCAGCCACCCCTCCCAGTTTGGTATCATCAGCAAACTTGCTGAGGATACGCTCTGTCCCCTCACCCAGATCATTGATGAATATGTTGAACAAGATTGGGCCAAGTATTGACCCCTGGGGGACATCACTGGTTACAGGCCTCCAATTTGACACTGCTCCATTAATTGGAAGAACCTTTAAAATGGATCGTATGTATGTCCAGACAGACACACATAAAAATAAATACAAAAATACGTAAACAACTATTTGACATAAACACATGCAAGTATTAAAAAAGCTAATAGCACATGCGCAGACACACATGGAGAGAACACGTGCACGGTTACACTCAGCATACACATTATGTAGGCATTTGCATCCTGTGTACACATTCTCTTATTACTGTCTGTCCAAATCAGTCTCCAATTTTATTTGAGCTTGAACCATCTTTTTTATTCATTTTTTTTCTTGCGTACAGAGACTGTGTACACATAACGTTTCATAGACACCAATTACAATAAATGCAGGCACACTTCAGTGTGTATATACCACCACTTACATACATTCCAGACAGAAGTCCCTATTTTTCAGAAAAAAAATCAGCTATTTCTCCCCATCAAGTATGTCTCTTTCTCTTTATAAGCTGCTTGTGTTCTTCAGCAGCAAGTGGGATGAGAGAAGCAAAAATATCAGTTATTAAATAATAACTGCTTGAATTACATTTATGAAGATCATCTTCCCCCACTTCACTCTACTCCTTCAAGTTTTATTCCAAAGTATGGCTTTCCACCTGCAGCCTTGTCACGAATGATCTGACTTGAAAATCAAAGCATAGAGGAGCAGAAATAATTAATCTCTTGGTTCGTATGCACAAATTTGAGCTAAAGGAACTGTGTTCATGCCTTTCCAGTTGTTACTGATACGGTGCCGTACATGCACGTATCCCAGTACAGGCAAAAATATTAAAAAAAAATCTGTTGCTGAGAAGCTAATGTTCTAAGTTAGAATAATCCAAAACATACCTTAGGGGGCATGAGGAAAGGGGAGAAATAGAGTGGGGATGCTTGGGTGGTGCAAGGGTTTTCTGCAGAAGACAGCCAGCTGTTGCTGCTTGGTTCCACATATTCCTTGCCATTTTATTTTATCATCCTTTTCAACCTGTTATCATTGACATTTCAGTGGTAGATCTCTGAAAGGACTTGCAGAAGAAACCTGTCCTGAGGAATCTGCAGAAAAAGACAGTACCTGAACAGCAAAATTAACTGAGACTTGGTGTAATAATTTCGAGAACAGAGGCATCCCGGGAGTCAGTGTGAAGATGGGGAGAATGAAAGGAGAAGAGAATGCAAGGAAAACACCTTAGAGAAGCTAAGTTAAATTATCTAGAAAGCAAGAATTATGGTGAAGATGAAGGTTAACAATGCCCCCTCTTCTCACGCTGGTAAGGAGGTCAAGGTAGTAGACAACATATTTTTCTCCCTGAGACACTGGGGCATTTATTGAAGGTCTCCTATGAAGAGACTTCTGTAATAGAAGACTTTGGTATCACTGGAGTGATTATGACCATTGCTGTCCTTCTTATAATTAGCAGTCAACACTAAAACTGCCTATGTGACATTTACTCCCACTGTAGTAGGGTTGCACAGTCCTGTAACAACTGGCTGCCTCTACCCCAAAAGCAATCTGAAGGATAAGCCGGGCCAGAGAAAGAGCTTGGTAGGTGTAGTTACGGAACTCAGTTTTGACGGTAAGTATTAACTTATAGCTCACCATGCATTATTGGTAAAGCCATATCATATAACTGATGGTTTCTCATTTGTTAAATAGGGAAAAAGGTTTTAGGTTTTTGTTGGAGGGGTTTTTTTTTTCCCCTTCTTTTTTTCATTTAAATGGGATTATTCCTCAATCATGTTGGTAAAAAGTTTGGGGATCTCCAAGCTGGCAGCACTATGTAAGTGACAAGAACCAGGCAGTAAGTGCTGTAGTATTTCAAAAATAAATGCACACACACATTTCACTGTCTAGCTCACAGTTTATACTAGACAGTCTGTGTATGGGTTGGTCCTTTGAACTGTAAGTCAATATTATTAGTTAATATAGATGTATACTGCCCGCTCAGATGTGGAAATCAAGTTTCTTCTAGTTCCCTTTATTATCAGTTATTTAAACATGGTGCTTGAAAGAAGTTAGTTGTGAAAATGGACAAGTTTTAGGGATGCCAATGATAAATCAACACTTTAATTGTATGTATGTATATTAAAATATATATATGCATATATAAATAAAAAGAAAAACTTAATGGATCATATTGACTGTCAATGAACAACATTGGTGGTGGGTTTTTATTTTTAATATAGCTTTTAAATATTAGTCCTTTCCAGCAGGATGCACTGGTGAGATGTACTGTCTGATATGCCCTTGGCCAGAATTATCCTTACGCACATTGTGCAGTTCACACACATTATGCAGTGTGCTATAAGCTGATTATTTTCTTGGCTGCAGCCCACCCTCTAAGCCTGGGCATTTCAGCATGGAAGGAATTCCTGTACATATGTCATTTGTGAAGCACTGTGAGATCCTTTGGGTTGAATATGCACTGTTAGCTGTACACAAAAGGAGAAATAAATAATAAATGTGCTATATTTTTGTAGCGTTCAATTGGTTAAAAAGTGCTAGTCTCGGAGATGGACTTTAGGATTCTTGAGCTGTGAAATAATTGTATGTGCGTGTGCGGTAGTACAACTCTTCCATAGCGTAAGTTTTGCTGTTTGAACTCCCCCACAAAATTTCCAGATAAAATTATAAAGAAATTATATGCTGGAATGAACTGTAAAGCATAATTCTCACAGTGCTTGGTTTGGGGAGTCTTTGAGATCATCTGGAGAAAATGGGGAGAAGTCTGTTGCAGGATGTTGTTCTCGGGAAGGGTTCAACACAATCCTGCTGAATCACTGAGGAAGCAAAGAGCTTTTCAGTCTTGGTCATGGCATTTAAAAAAAAAAGACTTGAACTAAACAAGTCAAGGAATCACATTTCTGTTAAAACTGAAATCTTTCTAAGGTCCCTAAATTGTAGTTATGTATTTTTGATGCTTCTTGAAGATATGTGCATTCTCCTAATTTCAATCTTATTATCTTAGCAGTTAGGAAATTTGCATCAACATCTTCCTGTCTAGGTAATTTAATTCCCCTTTTTAAAATAAATTCAAATTACCAACAATAAAAGAAAATACAAAACCACTGTCGAACTCAAGTAGTTACCATAAACAACCCCCCCAAACCAATCAGGCATTGTGCAAAGTTATTGTTTTATTGAGGAAAGAAATCCTGAGAAAGAGGGCCAGCCCCTGTTCTCACAAAAAACTATACTGTAATTCCCATTGACTGGAAGGAGAACGGGGCCAGAATGAGAAGGACACTTGATAACAGGGCTAGGTGTACTAACGCATGCCATGCAGGGAGAAGGGCTGGGACAAAAGGTTGGGTATTTCACACCAGCCACATCACCATTACCAGAGTTGCTGGGAATGCGTAATTCAGTCTCATCACTGAACGCTTGGAAAAAAAAAAGAAAAAAAAAAAAAAAGAAGTTGAATCAAATTGTGACAGGCTTAAAGGCACATGGCTGCCTCAAAACACAGATTCCTTAGCAATTTCAGTAATCATTTTGTAACTCTCTTCAGTCTCTCTGACTTTCGGGTCGTCATTTGCATTCTGCATTGTAATACAGGTCACCAATCTACAATGAACAAGATTCATTTTCTAGTACTTGTTAGTTTTCACTTTTTAATTACTGCATACTAGAACAGCCCTGTTTTGGTTTCGGATAGCAAATCATTCAGACAAAAGCTGAAATCCAAAAATACAAACAAAAGCATTGTATATTTCAGGAAAAAGTTCAATGAAATATCACTACCCATTTTCAGTTGTTTTATTTCTAAAAAAAATGTAAAACTAGACACAACTTCAACGATTTGCCCTCTTTAACTATTATTTCTATGGCAAGACAGATGCAACTGACAGACAAACAAATTATTTGTGAGGTACCTATTGCGGGATGTGTTTTTTGCTGTATTTTCATTTAACTGGCCTTGAATGCGAAGGGTTTCAAAATTCTCCATACTTTTTAACTGTATAAAACATAAAAACAAAATCTGTTAACATCATAAACTGCTTTTGGACTGTTTTGACAGATGGGCAGACAACACAAAATCACTTTAATGCTGATTTACCATCAAATTATAATGGGAGGATATTGGTTTGACTATGCTATGGTAGGCGTTGCATACGTGAGAACCAGAAGAAATTTTAGTAAAGTATGAAATTATTTTAGTAACATGAGTGCTTTAGGAACTGGATTTTAATTAGAAAATTGTAAAAAATAAACAATTGTGTCACCAAACTATATTAAAAAAACAGAGAAGGAATACATGAAAGGCTCCCTGTCTATATATGATGGGATGGGTTGTCCAGTCAGTACTGAGCTGAGGTTGAAATGGTACAAATAACCTTGAAAAAAAGAAAATGCAATTAGCTATGCCAGCTAAGCTACCAATCTGAAATCAGTGCAGGCACATACGGACCACAAGTTGCGAGCACTGTTCATGTATCCTGCATGAAATGAATCTGTCAGTCTCAATTCATGTTCCATTTCCACGTCACAAAAATACACTCTCAAACATGACCTTCCTTGTTGGGAGTTGCAGCAAAGACATAAAAGGAAGAAGGAGACACAGAAAATCAACCTCCTTTGAACCTCTAAAGCATGTCACAGAGGAGCAGCATGGGAGAACTGATACTCCTGATGGCCCATGAGAAGGGAATGATGCAGGAATGGGCCTTCATAAATGTTGTAGCTGCAGCAGATGACAGATCATGAGCTATAAACTGTGCTGGATCTACTTCCATGCCTAATGTGGTCAGCAGAGGTGTTTAAACTAATGCCTGCCTGTAACTGCTTTTTCAAATACATGCTAGGATCGCTCATGTACATGCGTAACAGCCTTTAGAAGCTAATTTTGTTTCAAAGCTCAAACCACAATCCACTTTTTTAATATATCCAAGTATAAGAATTTGAAATTTTGTTTAAGAAAACCAGCCAGCTGCAAATGTCAGGTTGGGACCAAGCCACCAATATATGTTTGGGTTTTTTTCAAATTGTGTCGCAGCTCTGGGGTAACATTTCTTCTGTTCAGGGAACTGGTAGGGTCTGTACATCTAGACAGACCTCTTCCAATAAGGAGTATCAGAAGTTCAGAAGGTTAAATATTTCTAAGTGGATTCATGTCTTTTGCCTTGTTACCTGGCAAGATATTTCCCGCAATGCATTTATGAGATTTTTTTTTTTTTTTTACACAAAATGTCAATGAGCAGACATATTTTTCACAAATTATTGAATGAGTAGTTGCCAACGTATTTCTGCCCATGAGATTGCTCACAAGCTATTCACTAAAACGAATGTTTTGTGTATTTTAGGAATTCACCGCTCACAGATTAGTATTTATACGAGTTGTTGGTCACCCAAATCACCTGACATCATTTTTTCACCCTTGGTTGGTAAATTTACAACCCATCAAAGGCTTCCCTAAGAGCTACACGCAGACTTCCAGTTCAGGCATTCATATGGATACAGAAATGCATCATTGCATGTGACAGTTTTTCTACAGAATATCACTCTAATGAATGTTTGTGGAAAGTGAAGGAATTGCCTCAAATACCATCAAAACAAATAGTTATATTCAAACAAAAGTTCACAATTTTTTTCAACAGTCATCAGTCTTTATGTACTAACCTCCATTGACAGAATACATTTCCAGATTTCACAGATGAATAGAACATTTGTTAAAACTACTCTAAAATTCCTAGTTTAAAACATAATAATGCCAGTGCTGTATATGCATGACTCCTATCCACAGAAGCTCCATACATACATCATAGGGTAAAAACCAGCCATGGATATTACTTAACGCCATTTGGAGTGTATGGACTTTGGTTCCATCTGCCCCATGCACAACCCCCCTCCAAGGATTTGTTTGTAAATCCTAAAACATTGCAAACCCAGTGCCACGCCTTCTGACTTTCCCACAGGTCTCCCATTGATTTAAGCATATAGTGGCATCCACATTAGTGGAGGATCCTCAATAAAAACAGAGTGCAGCTTTCTGAACAGTTTCCGAACAACAAAAGCCAGTTTGCTTTGCTAACTCATTGAAATAAGCAGACTAGCTCCCATGAGTTAAGCAAACAGCATTTGGCCCACAGAATATTTCACCCAACTATCAATCACACAGAATGCCCCAGAACAGCAAAAATATCAAAGACATTTTATTTACTTATCCAACATAGCTCTAGGAATACATACACCAGTTTCAGAATGTAGGCACAACCTTAATAGACTACTATGAATCTACATGGCACTGTATTGTCACTAATTTGCTCCACGACACATCAGCATCTGATTAAAATCTTTTAATTTGTATTTTTACCTGTAGATTTGTAAAATATTATTAACAAGAAATTTAAAGTCTTCTCAGTTAACCAAATAATCAGCAAAAGGAAACCGCTTCTCCCTGGCTAGTAGCACACCTCCTAGACCGCTGCCAACAAATGGTCTAACTCAGAGCACAGAAGCCCTATCAACACACCTGGCCAAATTCAACCAGGACTTACATCAGGTTACAGAGGACATTTCAGAAGGAAGATGTGCCTTGGAAGATTATATTGACACAAAATAATCACGATCATCTTCTGCTGAAGAACCTACAAGGGATCAAGAGTCTGAATGCCCAAATCAAGAAAAATGGGTTGGTCAAGCACATTCTTTCAGTAGGATCTGTACTATGGGGTTTCTATGGATCACAGCACCAAACTATGAGTTACAAAAAAATACCTGAGAAGGTATTAAGTGATTTATTATCTGTTTTAGATACCTTGGGGCTTTAGCAAAGGTTTTTGTAATAGATAATGTCCTTTGCAGTGGTCAGTGGCACAGGGACTATGGTGAAGGTGGCACAGGAATTAAAAACAGAAATGCCTTAGTGTCCTTACCGGTTGTTCTCCCAGTGCAGCCTCACTCCCCTACTACATTACAAAAGAAGCTGACATTTATTAATTAAATCAAATAATATTTATAGAATCCCTTTCCCTATCCTTGGGGAGACAGAAATTCAAACACAATCAAATACAATCACAACAGCAAACTATTAAACAGCTGAAAATGGTAACTCATTTCAGCATTAATCAGAATAAAATCTCAGGTTTGAGAGAGAAGACAAAGGGATTGACAAAGAGAGGGAATCGCAACCCTTGTGAAAAGGATCAACCCTTCCATCTTGTTGCTGTGGCAAAGGCTCAGTCACCTGCAAGACTGCTGGCTACACCTCCTCTGAAACATTACAAGGTGCCAAGGGCACTACCGCTGGCACCTCTTCTCCAGTTTCTAGAAGATCCCTGGCATGGCTGAGGCCAGGGCCAAACAGCACTCTTCCAAACGGCTCCTGAGTGTGGGCTGGGAGTTACCACCAGCCAGGGACTGTTCTCAATAGGCATTTTTCATATGGCTGTCCTGTCTTGGAGTTCAAGACAGCTTAATAGTATGGATGCTGGCTATTTTGTGCCAGTTGACCTCAATGCCAGAGAATGGTCCAGGATGTGTTTAATTTACTAGCATGGACACAGCCAGTGATGTGAGCCTTCAAGATACATGGTGCCAGCTCTGAGATATCTCTCAGTGAGCTGCCAGATCCCTTTTCTTTAAGGATTTTAAAGCTATGTGCCCAGGATTTGAGACACACGTAGGCAGATAGGCGCATACTCTGTGGCAACTTTAATCTCCTAGATGGCTCTTAAAAATAACTGCATTCTAGTAGTTCCTTTCTCTGCTGATACGATAACACATCAACCAGAACATCAGCACGGCTCCCAGACTACAAATGTTTCATGGCTCGGGACCAGGAACAGCCCAAACCATGTGTATGCAACTAGTACAAGACAGCGATATGGTTCTAGGGAAGCTGGTGATGGGATGGTGAAAGTTTCAAAAAATAGGTTTTCTGTGCTCTTGTTGGTGGCCAGAAATACTCCAAGTTTCACAATTTCCCACCATTACTCTAGCAAGCCTCCCACTCCCCAATAAACCTTTGTTGCTGAGAAGAGCTTTTGTCCCTAGACGGCCCAACAAAACTGAGGTGGTTAGAGGCCACTGCTGAGTGACTTCAGGTACTCTGTCTCTGCAGCACTGACAAACCCTGGGAGAGAAGATGTACAAATGCAGATAGGATCGGGGTGACCCATGTGCCACTGGGATTTACTAATGGTAAATAGGTCAAAAGGCCAGCCAATCCCAGTTGGAGTTGGAAGGCAAAGGAGTCACTAATAAACAATATTACAGTTAATACATAATTTACATCCACTGAAGTGAAAGACTGTCCAGACAAGACAAGACCATCCATCCAGGACATGAGGAAATACTTTCCAAGGCTGAAATTTCTCTGATTTTACTCAAGAACAGAACTTCTGTAAGAACAAGTACAGGTGAAAGTGTGGAAAATCGTAAGGAAGGAACAAGCCTACCCTGACCACAGGGATGGGCAGTCATAACCAAGTAGGTCTACAGTTCCTGAATTTCTAAAACAGTTATAAGGAAAACAAGAAGTTGGATTTATCGTTACATGACAAATACATGTCCAAATAACTCTGCCCATTTGTAGGCACCTTAATTTAATGTTTACATGAGATAGATAGAGGGATACGCACTGCACTTTATCACTAATTAAGCTGTTTTACACATTCATACCCAGATGGATTCCTGCTCCTTATAGTTTGTACTTTGTAATTGTATTTGCTAGAAAAAGAAGGTGGAAGAGAACGCAACAATTCACGCTGAAAAGGAAAATAAGTCTCCACAAGTAACCGTGTTGATCAAAAGAGCAGACATTTGTGCTGCTGTACTAGGGGGCCAAAGGCAGAAGGGTTATACGTGAACAGCTACCAGAAGTATGGCTTTCATTTTCCCTAGGGAGAGAAGTTGTTCAGATTTTGCATCTGTGTGCCTCTGTTTTCACTAACCTCACATTCCTCTGGTCACAGTCACCCCACCCTTGCAAGAAGTTAAAAGTGCTCACCTGTATATAAAAGGCCAGAAAGGTAATCAATGTCTACAGATAAGGGGCCTCTGGTATCCATCTGATATCCTGCCCAGGGTTAGTTCTACAGCCTGCAATACCCTCAAAGGTAGAGAACGTGGTCTGCGAGGAGGAAAGGGAGGGTGTGCCAGCTGGTGGCACTTACAGCAGCTGCTCAAACTGACAGCAGAGACTGCTTCTCCATCTGTCACCAACGCATCAGTTTGGAGGGGTGGCTGGCCATCACCTTGGTCACAGGATGAGCGTGGCTCACATCCACAAATGTTAGGCAGCATAAACACCTCTGTATCATAAAGGTTTAGCCATAATGCACTATACATATTTATGCTAAAGCAAAGATGAGTGGTTGAGTTAGTCCTAACCAGACTAGAGATTTCCTTAATATTTAACCACTGATGACCCCGCTTTGTGCTTTAATGCAAACAATGCAGCCCACTGAAATCCATTTGTGAATATCCCTTGTTCCTGTGATGCTGCTACTTTTTTCAAGGTGGGCAAGACTCTGCAGTGAGATCAAAGTGGTTGTGGGAGATATTCTCAACAATAAGCAGGGGACCAGGAAGGAAACCTGCAAGCCAGAGCACCAAGTACGGCTACCAAATCAAGTTGAGAATGACTAGGGGAATGAGCTAGGCCCTGACAAAGATGGTAACCGGACAAACTCCATGACGGACACCACAGTGTCATGCAGAACAGAGCCTAGCATGCAGCAAGTATGATTTCCATTACCTAGCATCCAATAACACATCTGATCAAATTAATAAAAAAAAGCCTGTTCTAGCAGTTTTTAAAAGGAGCTGGAAAGGAAAAACAATGAGCTCATGCCTTCTGACCTTGCTTGTTTTTAGCCTGGTTTCCTATGGCAACAAGGCTTGTGATCATGCTCTGTGTGTGCATGTGTATGTGTGCGCACGTGTGCATGTAAAAGACAGAAAGTGACCATCAGAGCGTTGAATGCATTGCTAGTCTGTAGTCAGACCTAGCACTCAGATACAGGCCTCAATGATAATTAAGTTCCTACAAGTTTTGTGGAAGCAGGTGGCCACCAAGACTACAGAGACCTGTAAGTTTCCCAGGTTGGAGGGAAAAGCTGCACTGTGAGCGCATGCCGTATCAGGCACCAGAGAATCCACACAGGAGAGGGTAGTTATGAATGTCCCAACTGCAGAAGAACCCATCAAAGCTTGCAGCAAAGCATGAAACAAGCCTAGGAAATCCGCTTTGTCAGTTCTGGTGCTACGGTATGTAAGACATTCAGGCAACGTTCCCTTCCCTATTTTTTCTGGTGAAAGTTAACAGGGACATACCCCTTGCTGGTCTTCAGGAAGCTGATCCTGATTGACAGCAAGGAGACAAGAACTTTTAATTTGGGGCAGGGGGGTGGTGTTTAACACTGTTATGTATGTCAATAGCCACATAAACAAAATGTTTTGCAAGACAAATGAGACTCAAAGATTTGATGACCGCCGCCTTCAGCAAAGGCCCAAGAAACATCATAGGCAGCTTAGCTTAGCTGGGTCCTGAAAGACAGCTGGGAAAAAACTAAGCGTTGACATTGCTGAGGTCTGCCAAATAAAAAAGGACAGTTAATTTCTGGTCAGCGTGGTTTGGGAAGACCCACCAAAACCTTTCTACATATCTTTGTACATAGCCTTCTGACACAGCAGGCTGCCTTCTTTCACCTTCTCGGTAATTTTTAACAACAGAGAGGAAGCAAATGACTATTCCAGACAGGAACCTTCAGAATCTGTCACCAACTAGGCCATTCAGATGGGATCACCAAGCTACACTCATACGAGAAGCGAACAAAGTAGAATAAATGAGTGTACACCAATCTTCACAATTCAGTAACCAGCTGCCTAGGATCAGTCTACCCAAAACCGTGTCCGTTTGTTGAAGCCTCCATTTTGCTGAAACATGTTTCATGCAAATACAATATATCATTTGAAAAAACAGATGTCTGTCCAGGATTATACTGAAAAGCTGGTGGAGCCTGGAGGAGGACCTGGAAGTCCTGCTTATTAATGCTCCATTTGAATCACAGAACCTAGCAACTCATCTAGCCATATTTACAGGACGGAGCAGCAAAGCCATTACAAAGAAGTTTGAAGACGGAACGACGGCCAGAATTGCTGTCACTCCTTTTAGCAGAGGCAGCCATCTGTAGTATGAAGTTCTACATATAAGTAAATTCCCTCTTTCCTGTAAAAGCCCAAATTACCATTTGTAATTGCTATGTAGCTATCATGTTTGACTCCAAAGAGACTGCTCTCACTGCCTGATGAAATCATATTTCTATACATTGGCAGATGAATTTGGGATCCTCTGATCTGGAAGTCACTCGAGAGTCATCTGAAAATAGGTTTTTTGTTTTGGTTCCAAGTCAGATGTGAAATGTTAAAATCTTCCCTCTCAATGTCAACAGGCAATATATGAGTATGTTTAAAGGCAGAATTTGACCCTCATAGTTTTCTTAATTTTCACTACTGTAAAAATAATATTGTTTAAAAACTTAATTGCCATTTCCCAGGTAGATATATTTGTCACACTTGCAAACATGGCTTCTAAAACACTGATTTTTCTGGCCTCCTTATTTACCATTGACTATGTCCTCAGATCCCTTTTCTCTCATTGCACAAGCTTCTGACTACTTTATAAATATTCTCTGAGTTGTGAAATACTCTTTTTATGCACCTCTGTCCTTCCGCTTTTACACCATACCCCTCATCTCTAAAACTGGTACTGATCCCATTAAATTCAGTAGGTGCAATATCAAGAACCAGGCATGTAGCTTTTTCTTAGCTGGTTTTTAATTTGTGGCTGCAGTTTGGAAGGGATGGGGTGAAGGGGGGAAAAAAGCCTAACTAACCAAAAAAAAAATTCTTAGTGAAAAAACACAGCGACTATAACAACTTACATAAATAAAATAAAAAGCTGTTAATCTAATAGCATCTCTAATAAGCCTTTTGACCCCCCACAAATTTTAGAGACTGATTCCTGTTTTTGCAAATTTTTCAACCAGGTATCATTGGATGGGAAGATTTCTAGATGTTAGAATGTTACTTACAAATTTAACTAAAACAGGACCAAAGGTTTCAACAATCACAAGGATTTGATTTGATTAAGACATCAGGTATTTGAGTTAACTTTATCTCATAGTACCAAATTAAGCAAACAGTTTCATTTATGTGTTACGTGTCCCAAACAATCCAGCCAATTTCATGAAATATACTGTCATATTTTTCAATGATCCTGGCAGGCATATGTAATTAAAAATAAAACTTAGTATCTGTAGCCCTTCCCTGTCTTCTCCTCCATCCAAATATCTGCAGGTCCCAAGCCTGCAAACACGTACTTGTTTGAGGAGCCCTGCTGGCTTAGACTACTCACAAAATTAGACTTACTCATACGTACAGAAGTGTTTATAATCTCAAACCTGAATCCCCAAGCTTGCAAGAAAGACTATCCCAAACAGTGACTGCTCAAAATAAGAAAACTTCAGTATCAAGTATTTAGTGTTTTGCAATATAAATGTAAAATTACAGAGGGAAAATTCTCATTTGAAAGACAAGATGATATTTCTAAGGAAAATATTAGCAATATACGTAGAAATTGAGGATTAGAATCATAGAGAAATTAAAACCTGTTTCATATACCACCCAGAAAGAAACATCAAGTAAAATATCAAATAAAAAGCAATGACCAGGATGGCCAACAGTAAGTGACAAGTAAATAAATTGTTAATCAGTAGTTTAAATGGAGAAAAAAAAATCTCCAGCCTCTGTTCTCAACAGCAAAAATTGTTTATATTTTTACTGTCAAAATTTTTAAAAAGGAAAATATGCCTGATACTATTAAGTAAATACAAAAATAGGATTAACATTTATTTTTAATACTCATATTTATTTAATAACATTTATATTAACAGATGACAGAGTGATAAAATGGCAGCATGCTGCTCTGACAATTTTTTTTTCTGATCCAAGCTTGTTTAACATTTAGCTTCCACTACTACCTCAATGGAAATATTTTTTCTTCCTACTTTGGGTTACATTCATATAAAAAATTCATCCTAAACCTGCTTTGTTGGTTGTAAATGGGCAGGAGACTTTTGTTTGCATATGACTGAGCCAAAACGTGCTTTCTTTATGCATCTGAATTGCCCTTATGAAGCCAATGGGCTAGATCCTGCTTACGTGTAATAGGAATAGATTCATGGAACAGAGTAATATGGATTTGACTGTTACCTAAACAGGCAATAAGTTTTTGCTTTATTAGGTGTAGCAGTCATTATGTACTTTATATCAATAACCCCCTGACTAGCTATAGCAAGAACGACAGAGTAAAGTTTTAATTTTTTGTTTGTTCTCTACTTCATTATAAATTTGGATTTTTTTTTTTCTAAGGGATGCAAAGGAATAATACTCATGGCTAATTTTTAATGCCAGTTTCTGCTCTGGCCACTCAGATAAATACTTTCATTTACTGGAAACAAGACTATGGTAAATAATGTACGGAGAGTGAGCTGCATTTGGCCTTTACACACATGGGCTTGGAATCTCTATCATGCCTAACAGACATACTTTTTTTTTTTTTTTTCCCTTCTACAAAACATTCTCTTACTCACATATTGGACCCTTGAATAAGCATATACAAAATAAAACTTTTATTAAGGCTTACTTCTACTAGGCAAATGTGCTTCTTAAGCAACTATTTTAAAACATCCTCAAGGTCTCCATTACAACACTACCTAACTTTATAATAAATAAAACAAAGCTATTACAAATATTCCTTCGAATGAGAAGCCACGTCTGCATTCATCATGCATCCAGAACTTCTAACGCCAAAAACAGCCCCCAAGTATTTTTGCTATCTTTTCTGTGTTTAAGTTTCCTTCTTACATTTTTAGCATTCAGTTTGCTTCATTTTTGCTCCTCCTCAACAGACAGAGTAGCTCGAGCCTTGACCCTGCAGGCACTGAGGCAGGCTGCTGGCTCAACTGACTGGTACTGGCCACTGCAACTCCAAGGGACTTCACACATGTTACACACCTCCCGGTTTACAAGACTAAAGCCCACTAAAGTTAAAAACAATTTGGGACTAAAGGTGAGGACCAATTATATTCCATTTTTATTTTGACCCAGATGTTCCAACAGGCTGTGCTAGCATTGCTGGTAGACCAGCAGAGCATGACCTGGTGCCGCAGCTACAGCAGGGCTCGCGCACCGAGCAGGTGGCCTCGGCATGATGCTGCATGTCCCCTCTCCTGCCCATTCACCCAGTCGGACATGCTGCCACAGCCTTACGCATCTGCTGGCCTGAGAGGGTGGGGGACTGACTGCACAGATCGGTTTCACCCGAGGCTGATGCCTAGATGACCAAATGGGCATGTTTCATCGTGCACAATTTGCACCTTTCAGAATTCCCTTGGATCCAAAATCTTCTATGTGCTCCACTGAAATTCTGTTATTCAAATTCCATGCTCTTCAGGGCTGCTAGAAATGGCAGAGAGCAAGTTGACTGGATTCCTTCTTGACATCTTTTCCCAAAACTCAATTAGACCTAACTGTGGTTACCTTTTGGATACCAGAAAGTAGTATCTCATAATTGTTAGATTCTACGTACATTTATTCTTAAAGCTGATACAGAAATAAGTGCTGTATAGTTTGGGGACTATCCATAAGGTTAAAAAACAATGGCCTAAAATTTCAAACTTGCTTGTCTGAGGTTAGGCTCCTAAACTAGCCAGCAGAGAAAGGCAAGCCAATAAATAAAAACATTTTAAAATCAATGAACAACTATTTGATGTAATGTCTATGATACATACAGATGCAAAAGGCCACCTATGAAAGCAACCAGTATTTTTAGCTCTGTAATTCAGTAAGTGGACTTTGTTAGGAAAATTTGGATAATAAAGTAAGCAGCATTTGGCCCACAGCTGCTTTATCACTACGGAGAGAAAAAAAAAAAATCTCCTTTGCTGTGTTAGACACTTCAGATATGTGTTCATGACTTCTCAGTCCCTGTGCCAGAGACATTACAGTCTGTTTCCAAATAAAAATCGTGACATGAAGTGATCACCAAAATAATTTTGACCTTCAAGGACAAATTAAAATGGAAAAAAGCATCAAAAATTAATCTGCTGTTTTTCCCATTGAAGTCTAGATGATGCCTATTCCCCGAGATATAAAAAAATATATATACTTGTGCATAAAGAGGAGACCACTGTTACACAGTTCTCCTCGTGTACAAGCTCATGCACGTGTCTACCTAATGCATGCACAAAGCCACAGTAAGAACTACACAAAACATATAGTTTTTCTATATGGACAGATAGAGGGGTAAAATATACATGGCTACACATGCTCACATACACACACAGAGAAATGATGACAGGTCTTTCCCTCAAATAAATGAGGCTACTGAAGCGACTGATACAATTCCTATTCAGTGAAAAAATAGCTCTTAATTTCAGTGGGGTTTGGATCAGATTTGGTTAAACTAGGTGAGCAGTATGCACCTTATAGGCACGTATGTTCAAACACATTTTCAAAGCAACTACTGGAACAGCAATAAATTTGTGAAATCCCTTTCCAGCATAAGTGTTTCACTATATAGGAGAACTATACTGCAGTTTCATGAACAACTTAAAATTCTATTAACCTACCCAAATGCCTTATAAACAAATGAACTGAGGAGATATTAATTTGATTCTACTTATTATTTTCCATTACTGTACTTTTCCTGTTTCTTTAACACACATATGCCTACATATATGCACATATACCCAGTCCCCCACATACAGTCCTACTATACTAGTTTAAATTTATACAAGAAATTCCTTTAACAGGAACAAATCAAGAGACTGATTTAATTTAATAAGAGTGAAAAGCAATGATCATTATTTAATTGGGACAGTGCTAGCTAAAATTTCACATATGGACTGTGGGAAATACGAGAGGGGCATGCTTATGTGGTACCAGTGAGTTCAGTAGTGTTTAATGGGTGTTACATGATTGCCAGGGGGGGAAGGTAGCGGACAGACTGTGGTCTTTTGTAGATTAGAACAACCAAATTAATGTAAAAAGAAAAAAATAAAGATGAAATACAATAAATGTTATTTTATGCAGAACAATGTTTTCTTCCATTTCAATCTCATCAGATTTTCCTGATTTTTTTCCAAGATTGCTTTTCTTGTATGTAATATCTGCTTAAATTTGGGCAGCAAATAAAATAGCTAAATCGCGATGTTTCTACTGTATATAAATACATATCAACTGAACAAAATAAATGAAAGTGATGAATATACCTCAAAAGAGGAGGTCAAATAACAACTTCAGAATAAAAAATTATCACTCTGAAACCAGTACTTTTGGAGTTTTGCTAATGGCCTCACTGTAGGAACACAACTGAATCCATAATCTCAGGAACCATATAGGAGAGTAAACGAAGGTCTTATGCAAAAAGGTATAGTATAGCAGGTTACAAGGGTTTCAGTACTCATGTTCATTTGGAAATCTCTAAACCTATTGGCATGGAAGTACTTGGTCACATTTTGTTTACTGAGTGCTAAACTGCAGGATCTCCATGCTCAGTTTGGCAGCTGCATTATACATATATTTTTAAAACCCATTACATTGAGAAAGGCCTAGTTTGACTATGAATAATCGGAGAAGGAAACAAGCAAGCAAGCTAACAAACAAGGTACCAATGGGTTGTGTGATACAAGTTTTGAAGGTCTCTGTTCAGTTGCCAGGCAATAATTGTTAGTGGTAAAAAAAATAAAAAATAAAAAAAATACCTCCACTCTCATCTTTTGACATCCTGAGCAGAGAGGACCTGGAAAACCAAATATTCCTCTCAGGCTTTGAATAGTCCCTCTGCCCTGAAGTAGATGTAGCATGGAGCAGTAAATTAATAAAGCTATAGTATCTATTGTTAATAGGTCTACTAAGCATGTGAAGGTAGAACCAGCCACACAGTGCCAGAACTACATCCTATGGAAACTGTTTAAAATAACAACAAATAGAAATTCACAGAAACCACGATCCTTTGGAGAGGGCTGTAAGGTCTTTATCCCACTTCTGCAACTGGATGATTAAAAGTAAAACAAAATTGAGCAAGAGCTTGATTTTCAACACAATCAAGGTATTTTTACCCATTGTGAAAAGGAAGGGAAAAAATCTCAGATGCAGTAGTGCAAGACAAAAGGCCTTTCCCTGCAAGCATCTGCTTCTCTGAGCAGCACTTACTGCTGTGAGGAGCCCTACTGTGGTCAGGCTAAGTCCTGTTAGAAGACTGCTCAGAAGAGGAAAGCCCTTTCTGGATCAGGATGCAGTTTTCCTAACTATATGGTTAAAATTGGGGTTAAAAAACTGAATGGAAGTTGCAGAAATTTAGGCAATCACAGGTCAATAAACATTTTTTCTTTTAAAATGTCCTCAACTCCATAAACTGTGATATAATAAAATAGTCTGCCCTGTACTTCAGCATAATTACTACTGAATAGGCCTTAAAAAAGTTAGTAAATATTTATGAAATAAACCATTATTTTCTCAGTGTACAGTGAAACCTGTGAAACAGTAAACCATCTATAAATTTTCGTAAAACTTACACATATCAAGAAAAGGATCGCATTTTGCTTTTTGTGTTTCTACTATGGATTTGCACGCACAGGTATTTGTGGATATGTTCACATGTGCACATACACATCTGTCCATGCACCCATAAAATACTCTACACGCACGTACAAAGACTTGTATATTCACAAATACCAGGTAAGAAAAACTAAAGAAGTAAAAAATGCACCTTGTATAATTGTTATAGTAAGTTAAAACTATTGCGTAAATTTTAAATTATTATGTAAAAGACGTCAGTCATGGTTTCTGATACTAATTTTATTTTAAAGAGCAAAACCAGAAAGCACTTGGAGAACTAAAAAATAAAAATAAAATTCCCTTTTTATAGGCTCTCTATTGTTGTATTTCATTCGGTTTGGCCAGTAAAAAAAAAAAAATCCTAAAAAATCAAGTCTTTATCTTCCTATCCTAGCCATTTTACCTCCTTATTGTCATGTACTACACAAATCAGTTGCAGTTGGCTTTTTTACATTAAATATAAAACAAAGTCTTTTAATTTAATTTAAAACAAAAGATAATTGTTTTTTCTGTTCCTTCTCACAAACATACTTTTTTTTAAAAAATAAAAAATAAAAATGGGGCTTTAAGAAGTCATTGCCGTAATTCCTTCAAGACGACTTTTAGGGCCAAACTTCAACATAACATTCTTTATACTGCAAGCCTGCTGAGCAGAGTTCCCAAATGTTTCAGCTTAGTGACTTGGCACCCTGTTCTTTTATGTCACGCTATACTCAACTACTTCAACCTCTTAATAAAGCCTAGAGATGTGGGTGACCTGCCAGTATATTGCCTAGAACAGTTCAGTGTACAAATCAGTATCGTAAAGCTGGGATTTTTTTTCTTGCTCCTGTTTTTCCTACTTGGTTCAGTTAGGTTGGCCTTTTGCTACAACTGCATGATAAAAATACATGCATATGTACATACACACGCACAAACAATTATTTACAAAACTCCCTACAAAAATGTGGAATACATGCTAACAAATCCTATTTTCGTGCAGTAGATTCTTCCTTCCCACCCTTGCTTGCCTCAACTTACCATAAAACAGGGAGCACAGGCTCCCCTCTATGCCTTGCAATTTCCATCATCATCTGCAACGTACTGCAGATGGGTAATCCATTTCTAATCTAGCCACACTGCCTGCAAAGTCCACGTCAGCCCTGTGCAACAGGCACAGCAGCACACACCACTCTAATTTACCTAAGAAGCAATTAAGGGGAGGAACCTTAACACCAAACTCAGCAGCCGAGAGGGAAATTTCTCACACTTACATTGACAAGCCCTGACATCTGCTTCCTCTGCTCCATGATGAACTTTGTGATTGTCCAAGTGCCAGAAGACAGTGGCCAACCCAGCTAATGATCACGTCTGCTGAACTGGCTCCTCAGACTCAGGCTCATTCCTCTGCCTTCTGCCCTGCCTCCCAGTTTTCTACTCCTGTGCTGTGTTCACCAGGAGCACTCGTCTTGTGCATTGTAGGAGACAAGGCGGGAGGAGCAGTGTAGCAGGGGAATCAGCTGAGGGCCCTTTCCAGAGACAGCTGTCCATAGAGGTGGATGAAAATCTGGGAGACACAATGGAAGGAAAACAGAGAGACAGCACGCGTATGCCTGAGTCAGGACAAACGAGAAGAACAATGAAACAGAAGTAAGGGGGAAACGAGGAGGAAAAAAAAAGGAGAGAGGACTGAAAGAGCAGAAATAGGAACTGTCTTGCCACGTTCACATCATGAGTTGCAGTCAGTCATTTCTCTACCTGTGCCGTATCATACTTCCCCAGCAGATGTTCCCGTGAGGGTAAGGAGGGTGACTGAGAGGCGTTGCTTTGATGAGGGCGAGTCTGGGAACCAAAAGTGGACAGATTTTTTTAAAAGCCTACGTGTCACTCTGCTAATTCATTTCTTTTTTTAGCTTCTTACATCCTGATTTGGAAGGAAAAGAAAGTTACCAAATATATTGCCAAAAATCGACGCTCTCCAAAGCCATGTCATCTCTCCCCATATTTTAGGATATCCCTCTCTCTGTACCTCCTTGACAGGAAATTCAATTCCTCTTCCAACTAGGAATCCTGCCTGGCCCTACGTTTGGAACGCATGGGCTGGAGCCCCTCTGAGAAGCAAGAGGCCACATGAGCAGACCTACGGCAAGGGCTGAGAACTGTGCCCAGGCAGGGAACCACTCACTGCACCATCCCTGCACTGGACACTTACCAACAAACAGCAAAGTAGCGATGAGTATCTGTTTGCATCAAAATTGGCAAATGTATTGGCACAGCCAGGAACTTCCAACAGGTGTATCAGGATTTTTCATATTCTCGTGGCAAATAAACAACTTATGTACATTTCTCCTCTCCCTGCCCGCCCCCGACTAGTCCTACTGGTTTACTCTTCACTTAAATCACTGGCCATTTCTAATGTGACAAAACAGAGCATAGGAACACATGCTGAAAATTAAATAAAATATAACAACATAATCAAAGAGATTTAGAAAGGAAACCAGAAAGTTACAGAGACCTGGCATCAGCTTGCCACTAAGGACACGGGCAGCTACACCAGACATGCAGAATTTTAGCAAGTCACCCAGCCAGGCTTTCCAGACAGAGAAAGGCAAGGGCACTGATACGTTTCTGTGTTGGCTTTTGTGTCTTTGTTTGGATGCTCGCAGCTCCCAGTACTTATGTTAAATTAATACTGCTGACTATATATTCTGTATATTGAGGTTAAATAGCTGATAGTGTCATGGCTGCTGGCCACTTCTCCCCAACTCTTCTCCTAATTAACTGGCCTTTTTCGTCTTTACTCCTCTCCTGGGAAATGCTGACATTTTTTCCGGAGTGGACGCTATGTGCCATTCACTCAGCACAAGATCAAACGTGCTCTCTTCTAGGCCGCTTCCTCCTTTTGCTTGTACTGAGGGTGGACACCAATGTGGGCACTGACTTACATCCATACAGTTGGGACTGTAATACGACAAGCTGCACAACAGCACATGGTTTTTCAGTGCTTGTCCCGATTCCTCTGTTGGAAAATAACCTTATTTGCTTCAGTAAAGCTGTAAGCTCAAGAGTGCGGTGGGCCCTGATTCGGCAGTGCTTTCTGCCTCCCACACCGATCTGGTAGAACTGTTCACATGAGGGCAGATAATTCAAGGAGGAAAAATGGAAGAATCCCATCCTTTAAAAACTAGATGTAATTTCTCCATGGCAGTTTCCCACTGCTTTCCATTTTTTTCCTTCAACCATGCACTCATTTTGAAAATGCATCATTTAAAACAATCAAATTCTCAGAAGGCATTTTTTTTGCAATTCCCTTTTTCAGAAAGGTTTGCAAGCAAACTGAAAATATTTTGGTTTCCGAGGTGGTTGAACCTTGTCCGCTTGGGCAGAAGCCTGTGATAGCTCGTGTTATTTAGCATGGCGTTATCCCATACTGTTTACTTACAGCTCACTGAAAATAAGGAGTGATGGAACACATTTTCCTGGGCACACCCGGACTTTATTCTTAGTAAATTGTTTACTATATTCTCGGCCTAGAAACTCACATTACTCCAAGCCCTTTCTAAAAAACTCAGTGGAGCGGCCACTTTCAGCTCTTGGGAGAAGTTGACAACAACCCTTTCAGTACCTCCACTGGCTAGCAAAGGGAGCACCTTCAGAAGTTAGCCTGGCCACCTCGTGGGAGACAGTGCTGCTGCAATGGGAGAGCAAGGAGAAGAGGAGGAAATCAGGGATTTGTCAAATTCAGAGGATGACCTTTAGGGATGGGGGAATTCTCTAATAAAATAAATGGAAAATCAAATTCACCTTCTTCCTCCTTATGCATGTCTCTCATCTATGCCTGCTTGGGCGGGGACAATGTGGTGCCTAGATGTTAGGACTAACAAGCTCACAACTCGGCAACATTACCCAAAAACAAGGGGCATGCTTCGCCTCTGTCTGGATTCGAGGGAATCGTCCCTTTTCTCCTGAGGAGGTTAATGCTGCATCCTGGTGACCAGCACTGGTACCATTGGTACAAGAATGCACATCCTTGTCACCACACTTATAGCTCAGCCTGTGGCTACCTGCACAGGGACAGGAACACCAGTCACAGGAAGCACCTGAGCTGTGCCAGAGGCTGTACTGTGGCCATGTGGAGTGGATGGTGTGTACCAGACAAAAGCTATACGGGAAATGAGACTCATGTCACGCTGCTACCGTGATGCATTTCTCCATGTGCAAATATAATAATTAATAAAGCATATTCTATTGTCCTTACAAACCCATCTGAACAATGCATCAAATATGCTATAAAACGTGTCATTTCTTATTTTTTAGTGGAAAATTTGAGTTTCACAGGGATATGTTTTGTAACTCTCTTCTACAAATTGGGAAGCTTGACTGTCCGGAATTAAAACAAAATGCTAGAAAAAAAATCCATTTTATATTCATATACATATGTATTTTGCGTGCATGTGTGCACGCACGTGTGCGGCCAACCCTGTGCCTCTGTGTATTGTTCTGAACAATACTAGGTCACTTATACGGAAAATTGCTTGTATTTAAATAAAGTGCAACTTCTCGCTGCTCCAAACAACATCCATGGGCACTGCTGCATGTCCAAATGCATCTCTTTCCTGGTTGTATTTACAAATCGAAATGGATTATACTTACAAACAGAAGTTAAAGCAAAACAGCAGTCTCATTTCAGACTAAGTTTGGCTGCTGTAGTGCTCGTCTCTGAAGTTTGGTAAGTCTACACCCTATATTTTCCCCCAGACTGCTTATCACGTCTGCAGTACCATAAATCTGCTAACCTTTCCTACCACTTCTACTGATAATTAGGCTTCATCAGGGTTTTTACTCTTACGCTCCCTACGTTAGACAAATGCCATGCCAGCTAAGCATGCTGTAAGACCTGCTAACTGCATTACTGGTTATCAGAGCAGTTCCAGTGGTCATGCTAAACAGGTGATAATAATAGTGGGAATATTTTGGCAAAACAGACTCATGGGGATACTGCCAGTGAGTCAACAAACGCTACTTAGCATTCCCTAAGTAGTCCCCATAAAATATTTCAGAGAAAGAAAGAGAAAGAATAACTTTTTGTCCTTTTTTTTTTTTTTTTTGGGGGGGGGGGGGGGGCAAAATGAA
>VYXH01010280.1:637075-647299 GCA_013397275.1 Burhinus bistriatus
CAAACAAACCAACAACCACCAAACCAAAAATCAAAACCAACCCAAACTGACCGCCTTCCATGCTGTCCTATTGCACAAATCCCTAATCCACAGTTGTATTGAGTCTGCCTCTGTGCCTCTCTGCCTGTTGCCTTGCAAGCATTATTGTGTCTGTCTTCTTGCAGTGTCTTTATAAAGTGGGCTTTGGAAAAAACACAACCACCACCATGTACCAGTTTGCGATCATGCACAAATGTGGATTTCAGGCAGGGATGCTTGCTTTGCCGAGAGACAGAGATGGTTTCATATAGTGAATTGCACCCTGCACAAAGAAGGGTTGTTTTTTTTTGGTTGAGTTTTTTTTTTTTTTTCTGAATTCTCTCCTCCCCGCCCAGTGCCTTTCCCCCCTTAAAAAATCCTTTGTTTGGAGAATAAAGGATCTATAAATACATATATGAAAAAAAAAAAGGGTGTGTGTGTGTTTGCGTTCTAGTAATTCACTACGAAGGGGGACTGGGGAAAAAATAGAATCATTAGGGCTTGCAGGCTGCAAGGAGCCAGCCTGAGACTCCTTTGCAAGGCTGCGTCAGTTATCAGCTATTGACGTCACGTTCAGATTCTCCTCTTCAGAGGCTCTAGTTCATCATAAAAGATGTCTGTACTTGGAGCTTTGTGCTTGCAGTAAGGCACTTCAATTCGAGGAAAAGAGTTAATTAGCAAGCCCCATATTTTGTGTTGTGCAGCTTTCTGTACAGTTGCACACAAATCCTGAGGGATGTGCATATGTGTGTTTGTAAGAGGGGGAGAAGGGGGGGGAAAAAAAAAAAAAAAGAATATGCGCTGGGGATAGGGAGGTATTTCTTAAAAAACACACACATATCCCATGCAGAAACACAGGCAGGGAGAGTAATCTGCATAGCCAGACCTTGCAAGAACANCTTGTATCTGGCTACTGTAGCAAAAGACAGATATTGATAAAACCAGGATTAATTCTGTATATTTGTCAGGCAAACAGCCCCGTCTCCTAGAATGACGCAAATAACAGATTCTATGGCTCTGGCTTTCTATATTCTGCACCCACGCACTCTGCTTGGTCTCCCACGGAATCAGCTACAGAGAGCAATGATCCAGATTATACAGAGAGAGGGGTGGGGGAAAGGGAGAGAATAACAAATGAAATTGCAATTAAAAATTATAATGCTGCTATAGTCTGTACGCAAATGGCTAAACCTGAGCTTGCACAGTGGCACACACAGACCCACACTCGCGCCCCCCGAGCCCCCTGCCCCAAACCCAGGCATCGATAGCAACCAGACAAAAGAGAATTGTCTTGCTGACAAATGCGGGGTTTATCTGGCCAAGAGAGGTATTTCCTTTATGCACCACACCTTTCCCAGCTCCCATTAAGCAAAACACATCTTCGAAACGACCTCGCTTGCCACTAAGCGTGTGAAGAGGGGACAATTAACACATGCAGCCGGGGAGAGGAGGGGGGGTCATCAGGAGCCCTTCCGCGGTCCCAGAGGAGCTAATGAGGACCTTGAAGAGCAGGTCGTCTTCCCCGTCTCCCCAAGGGACGCAGCTCTTTCTTAAAATGTCTAAAAAAAGGCAAGCGCAAAGGGCTGTTGCTATTTTTAAACACATCGCTCATTTGTTGGAAAATGGCACTAAAAGCATTAAACAACCTCCCCGCCCTGGGGGACAGGCTCAGAAACACACGCCAGCACCCGAGGGAAAGCCAAGGTTCATGGGGACCGTCTCTTCACCAGGTGAGTATCAAGAATCTCCTACTATGCTCTGCCCACTGTCAGCCCACCTCACACCTTGTCTGAAGAGAGATGCAAAATGCCGGGGCAATCAAGAAGCCGGTAAGTTATTTACTGTCTAATCTGTACACACACATTCCTTATTTATTAACTCACTTAATTATTACCAACTTCTTTCGCAGACAATGAATTTCCTAACGTCAATAAACTGCAATCAATGAGGTAAGGCTGTTTCTCCCCCTCTCTCTCTTAGCCAGACAATGTCATCGCCAACTACTTCTACTGATAGGGCAGCACCTGGGGAGGGGGCCATCACACCCCTATCTGAGATCACATCGCAGGCACTGCCAGGCTCGGGGACACAGGTGAGGCATTTAAAATGACTGCACGCACTCTGCGCTGTAGACGCATTGTCATTCGCACATCTCCACACACGCCAGCCACCAACCCATCTTCCCAGCACTGGGAGAGATCTGGAAGAAAGACCCAGCTTAAACCGTGTTTTCACCACATACATCAGCAAAGCCAGCCTTTACAGCAATAATAGCCCAGAAGCCAGAAGGACATGAAGAAATACCACAGTAGGCAAAGTCCTTACACCAAGGACAGATCTTGTCACCTCAAGAGCCCAGACAAAGAGCCAGCCACGAAACATACCTTCTCCAAGGCGCTGCAATGAAGCTCATCCTGGACGAATAAAAACGTTAGGCCACAGAGGAGTTTAAGGGTGCAGGTGTGCACACCTAAACCATCTTCTGCCACTCAGACCCTTGGGTGTTCAGACAACCCATAGCCTACTGCAGAGGGAGGGGATGGTCACCTTCTCTCTTCCCTCCCTCACATTCCCTAAGAGCTTTGCATTTCTCTGTGGTGTTCACCTGTGTGCGTCTGAACGGAGGAAAGCTGTTTAGCTTTAGCTCTTCTCTATTGCAAAGAAAAGGTATCAACATGGTCACGTACAAAGGATGATCTCGGTGGCAGGTCAGGAGCAGGCATGCTGGCAATCCCTGCAGCTCCTGGACCTCAGGCCGTCCCCAGCTGGGCAGATGCCTGGAATTCCCTCCCTGATTCCCAACCTGACCAGCTCCTTGCAGTCCCATGCGTGGCTTTTTTTTTTTTTTTCTTTTCTAAACTCTCCCATCATAGTGAAAGAACTAAATCTTTCTACCAAAGGGTTTGACACGTTCTTCTGGAAGCTGTAATACCATCTTTCAGCCTCAATCTCACAAAAGCAGACTGCCTCCTCCTTTGCTCTCCTCTGCTTCTTCACCCAAATGTGTCATCTCCATCTTAGCAGAAGCATCTTGCCCGTCTTGCCTGTCTGCTGCTAAAGGCTTGGTGGAAGCAAAGTCCACTGCCCAGAGAATCTCTGGCTTAAAAAAAAGAAATGGAAACCATCCAAACTGGAAAGAATGTTTGGCAGGCGGTCGTGTACCAAACAGCAGTTCCCACTTCTTCTGATCATTAGAAGCACTAAAAGGAAATTTTATCTTCTATCTTGATATTTTAGTTATCAGCAATCTCCTTGCTTCCAAACAATTAAGCCTCCCTACTGACGAAGTCTTAATGAAAGCAATGGATCCTGTATTTTTTCCTCCACTGAAAAGTAACACCACTGACACTGGCCGAAGCAGCGGAGTGCCCATCAGCTGCAGGGATGCAGCCTTTCACTTAGAGCTACTGAAGATGCCAAAGGGAGCAGCCCAGTCTCTAGCACACAGGATCTGCTTATCGGATTGTCCTCACCCTTGCAAATTTCCCTTCCAAACTCTGCCCTAATGGACAATGGCAGACATTGGGATACTACTATTAATAGTAGCAGTAAAATATTAGCCTGCACAAAACTGCTGCTCAAAACAACTATGATCTGCCACTTACAAAGTAGTTTAGTTTGCAAGTAAAAGCTATTTTAACAGTACTCATTACTTGTTTGGGGTTTTGATCCAGCAAGTTCAAGGCTCCACCTCTTGCTCATTTTGGCCTGGAAGATGGTTTTCACCTCCTGTCTTCAAGACAAGGATCAGCCAGAGGAAACACCACAAAGTGAGGGTAATCTACACATTCCTCTTCTAATCACAAATTTGCTGCAACAAGTGTTGCTCTGAAATTTCTCATAGAAAGGCTTTTTCCTTGAATATTTTTGAGGTTCTCCACAAATTGCAGATGAAGTGCCCATCACTTTATGCTTGGTTTATCCACCCATGAAATGAAGATAAGGCAACACCTACTTACCTAACCAGGATGTTCTTGAAGATATCTATAGCATTGAGATAATCAATAAAAGTCATCAGTAAGAAGACAGCAATATTATAAATAATCAGAGAGATCAGAGCATACAAGGAAGCACAAGGAGGAAAAGAGTGTCTTTCCTCCAACAGCAGAATGAGAGGCTGGGCAGTATGTTAGCAAAGAAAATCTCACCTGCGTCAGAAGATCAAGGACTTATTAAGACTTCAATTTATGGAATTTTTGGAGAAACTGGATGCATAGACCAGGAAACCAACAAAATAGACAACTCATGTGCTAATATCATCTCACACAGGTTGCATTAATAAATACTTTGAACAGTTTTGGGTTGAAATGGCAGTACACCTGGGTCGCTTTGTTATCTTTAGCTTTTCTGTTTACGTTATAGAGGTAGGTCATGGCTATAACACGTATAAAAGGATAGAAACTGGATCGTCCTCCAATGGCTGTAAAATCAGACCCTAGAGACATACTTCTGTGTAACAGGGATGAAAAGAAGAAAAACATTAGCATAATGAAGCTGGTGGAAAAGAGTACTAAGGTCTCAATATTGAGGATGATATCAGAAGGAAATCATACCACTTTTTAACAAAAGTTGAACCTATGGAAGAAATACAGTGAACACGCATCGTACTTCAGATACATGGAGCATAAACCTTTGAGGAATCCTGCTACGAATCTGATGAGCCTTTACACTAAGTTTTGATTCATGTTAGTCTTTAGAATGGAACTTTGCACGAATAAGACCCATGACCTTTAACATAATGTGCACACATATCTGGCAACCACCTTAAAGAAAGAGTTATAAACAAGAACCAAAGGGTAAGACAATACTTTGAGGTTCATTACACAGGATCTTGTACTGGTAGAAAAAAGAGAAGGCAGTGATGAAGAAATGCCAAAAATCTGTGTCAAGCTAGCCGGTATCATAGCCAGTGGGAGAGAATGGGATATGGAGTGGGGTGATATTAAAGGAATTTAGGAAGAATTTATTTACTAATACAATAGAACATGAAGCCAACAGATCCAATCAAAGAAAAAAAAAAAAAATCAAGTTCTCTCAAGGAAGAAGACAGTGGGGTGGAAAAAGAAAATACATTCATTTAGCTGCATTTCATAGAGGGTGAGGTGAAAGACAAAGTGCGATGCCTAGGGTTATGAAGACACAGCCTTGTGAGCTCTTATCTTGACCTATGATGCGCCTGCAACACTGTTCTTTCCTAGTGTGTTGCCTCTGATTCGTTCCTCTCCATGATGTAGTTCAATCTAGCTATCAAAAATTACAACATAAAATTGCTACTCAGCCAGAAAATCCAATGGATATTCAAACCAGGACAGGATGGCAATTTTACCAGTCACTTCTCTACTTACCTTTTGGGGTAAGAAAATCTCAAATTCACACCATTCAGTAGTTCTGGCATTCCTATCTAGCTAGAGCCCAAACTTCCAGAAATCCACATTCAGTAGGGCAGAAACATCTGGCAAAGTGGTTTCCAGTAACATCAGGGAAAATTAAAACATGAACGGAGCACAAGATCTAGATCACATATGACTTTTTGTCTGAACATCTATTTTTATCACCAGTTAACATTTATGCACTGCATGCTAATAGCAAGTTCAACCCTATAAATGGCACCAGGATCCAAGCTGTTTCTGCTTGGATCCAAGCTGTCTTTGCTATGCACAGTTTACAAATTAAGCCACTGGTTCCCTGACTGTGACTGGCAAACCATCAGTGTGTACAGAACTTATGGAAGTCCCAGGAGGACCAGCTGGCCAAGCAGCAATGGCTTTTATTTTCCCAGCTGCTGAATCTTCTCTGTAGAAACTTATAATACTTCATGTCCTTTTACTTTGCCAAATAAATGACTACAGCTATTGGTACATAGCGTTATTTGATCATGAATCCAAAGGAGGTAATTCATGTGACTGTGCATGGCAGTGGAAACATCTACAAGTTTTTATTGCTCTTAGCAATGCTTCGGTTCCCCTATGGAAAACTGTGACAGCTACTGGACTAACAGCTATCACTGAGAAGACAGGACGTGCCATGAAATTAACAGGAAGAAGGACACACTTCAACACTCGGAAGAGTATAGGCCCTTAAGATCGTCTTCAGAAACAGCACTGCATTGCGTACACCTGATCACACCACCCCCATCAGGCAACAGATGGCCAAATGCGTGCAGTGGAACCATCGTGGTTTTCTCCATTTTGTCCCTTTGTCAGTGGACCCACCGAAGCATGACAAAGTGAAAGTCTGCGCCTCTGTTCCTTGCTGTGGCTACATTTACATTCTCTCAATGTCCAGAGATGTATTAATACTTACCCAGCTCATCATGTGAACTGGATGGGGAAGTGAGTATCATACGTAACTTACTGAGTATTAGCAGAATATCTGGAGATCCATGGATGAGCAACAGAGAAGTGCAGGCTATTATCATATTGCTATAAACGCCTGCTGCAAAGCCAGCTGATGAAACACATATACTTCTGCAAATCCCTCACAGATCATCACTTTGGTGCTGCTTTTGCAGTAATTGCAATTATTGTAGGACTATGTGAACAGAGACACAAAGTCTGAATTATGTTCTGTGTAATGATTTTCCAAGTAGTTCAAGGTTTGCATATAAAAGCTATCCTGAGTTGTTGTTCAAGACTGACAATGAGTACTTAGCTAAATTTAGAAACATGTTAATTTTTTTTTTTTTTTTACTTTAACACTGTATCACTTGATTGCTCCTTACATTAGTAGCACATGTCACAAGTCAAACTTTCAAACACGAGCCTTGTTATTACATATTGGCAATCACAGATTAAGCTCCCATTCTGTTGGGATGCTACGCAAACACAGAATCAAAAAGTAACCACGTGGGACATTCTAGCCGGGAACCACCACCTGGAAACAGAGGTTGGGGCATTAAAATAAAGCTGATCCTTATTCGAGGGGAGGAAAAGAAAAATAATGACAGATTATGTGATTTTTACCTAACCACCCACGGTATGGTGGGTACTTCAGAGAATAATGAACAAGAGACAGTACCTGCCCCATGAGGTTACAATCCAAGTGGAAGGGCGCAGAACAAAGGCAGAATCCCATGAAGAACAGATGAAAATTACTTGTGTCTCGGCATGGTTTTGTATTTTGGAAGAGACGTGGAAAAATTAAATGAGGTATTTGCAGAAAGGTGTTCCAGCTATGCGGATCATTTCAGTAAGCCCACAGTAGAAGACAGACACAAGTCGATAGGAAGGAGATCTTAGGTAGAACAAAGAGGAGAGGAAAGTCAGAAGTGGCAAGAGCAAGATGCACGGCCTCACAGCTGATCTTACTGTGGAATTCCATGGGAAGCCAGTGACTAAATTTGAAAAATGGAAGAAATTGTATCTACTATACACCAAGAATTTGCAAGAATGCATTGCAATAAGGTAAATATCAGGGGTGAGACAGTCTTACAATCTTATTTGCAATCCTGGTGTTTCAAGGGGAAAAATGTCATGGATTATCAAAAATACTCGATGGAGCATCTGGATGAGTGGAGCCACTCATCTTGGCTTGATGCTAATTTTTCAAATGAGAAAGTCGAGGTGAACTAACCTGGCAGTGAGACTGCACATGAGTGTCAATAGAGTTTGGAGTGTCTTTCAGAGAGGTCTGCAATGAAATTGGGAGAGGGCAATACCTCTGCCAGACAGTTTATGGACTTCTTTCCTCTTCTTCATTTTTCTATAAACTAAAGATGAGTTCAAGGAATAAACTGTTTTGTTCTTCCATTTATCCACTCATAAAGTACAGCATTTAGCACAATTGAAGCCTGATTGATCAATCGTCATAAAATAGCATAAGATGTCTGATGAAAGGACAAAATATCATTCTATGTCACCAGCATTGACTTTTTGTCCAGTCCTTCTACTACGTACATAGTTGAGTAGCAGACTGAGTTTCGCTTCTTATTCCTAGAGTATATAAGGTAGCGTGGAGTTGCCTCTCTGAGGGTTTTTCATAAGAAAATGCAAGTTTAGCTGCTCATTTACTATGAAGAAGATTATATCTAGATCTCTAATAGCAGCACGCATTTATTGTTAAGACAATACAGAGAGGTACCATAAGAAGAAATGCAGGATTTTCATCTACATGGCTGTCCACCTGACTCTCTATATGTTCCACGGTGGCACATGCTACCACCATCTTGAATAAAAACTTCATTTCAGAGTTAGCTTATGTGGCCTTCTTGAGATAAGTGGCATCACAGGACATAGTTTGACATGAGAAAATCGAGAGTAGTAGAAGAACATACAACCCAGGAGGAGCCTTAATGAGGCATATCCCTCAGCACAAGCATCCGAACCTAGACAAACGCTTTCAGGGGAAGATCCTTTGTTGATGTAGCCCCATTCATTGCTGGACTAGGAGAAGATGGAAGTAGAAAGGACAGGGCAGAAAAAGAGGTAGTGGTTAGCTGTTTCAACACAGAATCCTTCTAAACCTGACATAAAAAGACACAGCATCTGGAATGCTGCAGGAAGGTAGATGAGCTGTGTGGAAGCTGGAGAATTCCCTCTATTGCACAAGCTATGCAAATGTAATTGTAGGCTAGAAAGTGCAGTGACTCATAGGTGAAGTGGATGTGAGAATATCTGGGTTAAAGAGAGTTTGCACTGAGAAGACCATGTGTAGGACCTCAGAAGTTCCCAGAGAAGGGGAAGCGAAAGGAGTTAATGACAACTCTTTGTAAAAAGAGTCATGCTGTCATGGACTGTTTCCTTGAAGCAGCAAGCGACGAGCTCCTGAAGCTGTTTAAACCTGGTGGCATTTCAAAACACTTGGGTACCCAGATCAGTCAAAGATTTGGGAGTGAGGGCGAGGAGCAGACAAAAGAAAACAGATGAAGCCCAAACCTCAGAAAATGAGCACTGGGAACAACCGAGTTTTTTGGCAGGAGATGATACAGGTCATTGAACCAGAAATCAGAGGCACTAATGCATATTATGAGGCCACAGGCTGGGCCTAAAACAGCACCTTCAGGTGATGGACTCCAGCTGTTGTGAAGTTATGCAGAGGAAAGAAGAGAATGGCACTGCCCCATAGTGTTTCACCTCCGCAGTTCTCAGTAATCAGATGACCCCAATGACGTACGCATCAAGATTCACAGCAATAAACCACAGGATTTCCACCTTTTCTCAGCTGGATAGGCAAATGACAGATGAGGGGTGAACAGATGGCATTAGAGGTGATTCAAGGCCAAGCTAACTTAAGATCTCCATGTTTCTGCAGGGGAGGTGGACCGATGGTGCAACAGGAAGGAGAATTAAGAGACAAGGGCTTTGTAACCCCTGGCCCATTCCTGACAGCTCTGCACTTCACGACCATGGGTGAAAATAGTGCATGAGGAAGCGAGAAGGGAAAATACCGCCTCCAAACCACCTCACTTTTGACTTTTTGCACCACCTGCCGCGGCTTTGACTTCCAGTGCCACCTCACACTTCTGAGGCATTTGGCCATCACCCTGCAGTTGCACGTTGGGTCCCCTCTGAGGTCAGGCTGCTTCATCGCTCCACTGAGTGCCCTGAGGTTCCTCAGCAGAAACGGCACTGCACAAGGTGTGGTACATCACTCACATCGTGCCCTGTGCCAGTTATCACACAGTGCTAGTTCTTACTCTTTCGGTTACACAGAAGTTGAGCAGGGTTCTCTGAGGGGGAAAAGGCTTTCCATTGGTTAGAGCAGTCGGTCCTCACCTCAGCTACTTTGGAAACCTTCCCCTCAGACAGTGAAGACGATCCACCTTTTCACGATTAAGAAACCCGCTTGAAATTAGCAATAAAACAAACCCACTCTTTTCAGGCAAGACATCTGTTGATTACCACGTCGATGGCAGCAGCGTTAAAGAAAACCAGGACATGCACCACAGATGGCTGCAGCCAAGGTGGAGACTAAGACTCAGTCGCTGCTAAACCCTAGTTTCTCCCGAGCTAACAGGCTCTGCAGCTTGCAAGCCCCCGAGAATTAATCGAGCAGCTTGGCATCTCGGCTTGCACATTGCAGAGCAGCAAAGTTTGGAACACGTAATTCTCTTTAGTTTCTCTATAGATCAGCTATCAGAAATTACTATGTATAAAGATTTCCCTCTACAGGTGGTTAGAGCTTGTAACAGCCTCTCACTTTCTTGCATCACTTTAATTAGTATTTTGCCTCATCATTTACTTTCTTATTATTTTGTCTATCCCCCCC
>VYXH01010280.1:650239-661838 GCA_013397275.1 Burhinus bistriatus
GGGGGGTTTTTGAGGCTTTTTTTTTTTTTTTTCCCCCCTCATTGGTGAAACTATTCAGGAACAGAGCCACTGTGCCAGACAGTAATAATTTGCAAGATCAGGCCACAAATAGGGCTCTCACCCTGCAAACATTTATTCACGTGCCAAGTGTTAAGACTGTGACTAATCTAATTTGAAATCAAGGGGATTACTCATAGTAGTAACATTAAACTCACGCATGTTTGCAGGATCAGGGCCTAAATGATTAATCACCACTGCAGCTAGGCACTATTGGGTACACCATTTATTACTTACAATACTTCAGCACTGTATATATATGCTCAGATCCATCCCAGAGAGTGTGCATTGCTCTGCTGTAGCCAAGAATGAGCGTCACATTCTTCTTAGCAAGGAAGTATGCAACACACCTCGATATTCGTATGCCTGATCTGATTTTTGCGATGCTGATGAGCCTCCCAGAGGCCCTGGCTAATACCACTTGGGGCAAATTTGGCGTCATTTGAGCAAGAAGTTGTGGATGCGCAGCCTGCCTCAGATGGGCATCTCACGTGTCACGTTCTTACATGTAATGGCTGCACACGTACTATGGCTGCAACTGTATCTGCAGACTGCTGGTTACTCCAAGTTTAGCATCAGTGTGCGCAGAGGCTCCACCCTTAGTTCTGAGGGGAAAGTCAGAGGGAAGAATGAAAGCATGGCCATTATATGAATCATTCATTCATGCATTCATTCATCTTTGTATTACTGTTGACATTATTATTATTATTATTATTATTTTGCAAGAGATGGTTTGGTCCTGTTCAGATGGGTCTGTTCTTTGCTATTCATTTCTGCTGGTGCTCAGCACCCAGTGATGACACTCCACTGCAAAAGTGACTGACCTTTGAGCTTGAGTCCCCACGCCAGCTTGTGGCAAACTATTGAGTCAAAGAAAGTGAAGTGCACATGGGCAGCAAGACATGTGCTGAGGCAAGACGGTTTCCAGGCAGCTTGCTGGTAAAATAATTGGGTGATTCCAGGTGACGCAGGGTGTTGGCTGAACCTGAGCTGCACCCGTGCACTGCGCAGGTGACTTCTTCTCTTGACAGCTTTCGGGAAAGGAGTGATGTACATGCCTCTTGCATTTTGCAAGGGCGCCTTTTGCCCAAACCTCACTATCTCTGGTTTAAAAACAACGTTTGTGAGTTCTCTAAAATAAACAGTCCAATGTTGTTTTAGAAACGTAAGTACTCAGGAAAAATCAGTAATGACTAACTGAGGGAAGATAGAAGACAGTTAAAAAAACAGGATTAGGTTACCTGGAGCAAGGAAAGTGAACGCAGTCAAAGAAAAACAAGCAACTTGGTCATCTGCCCCAATGAGTCAGTGATGCAAAATCCCTTTAACACAAACTGTTCCGGAGTTTCGACATTTTTCACATTTTGGGGGTGGTGGTGGTGAACAGAGGGAAGGCTTTGGGACATGTGCACTAACTGAACCGGAGCAGGGTGGGTTGGTTGGATGCAGAGAGAAGGGTCTGGAGTTGAGGCTAGGGCTCTGGAGAGGCAAAAGGAATTAGAGGGAGGGGATTAAAAGGTGGCAGGAAACAAAGGCAAGGGAGTAGAGCCTGGGCCCTAGCCCAGAAGTGTGATGAGAGTCCTCGTGGAGAACGAAGGCCAGGTAGGCAGTGAAGAGCGTGAGTTAGAAACGCTCTCCCTTCCCGCTGTGTAAGCAGAGTATGTTAGCCAGAGGGGGAACTGCATCCTTCTCGTTGCCCTTCTGCTGAGCACCAAGCCCATCTCTGGCTGGAACCACTTGGAGCTGTGCAGACAGTGTTTTCCTTCATGCAGCATTTTTGTTCAAGCAGGAACGAATCTCTGAAGTTCTAGGGCCATCAACCCCTTCCCAACGCACCAGGAGCAGTCTGGGGTGGGACCTTGGCTCTCCTGCCCTGTCCTGCTACCCTGAACCTGGTACAATCACACTTCACAGCACTGCCGTGCTCCTACTTGCCCACAGTTCTCTTAAATTACCTCTAAGTGTGGGGTGGGAAGGAGAAGGGTAAAGCTGAGACAGGCCTGTGGGAGGAAAAGAGGGAGAAGAGCTGCAAACAGTGCATGCATGGAGAGGAAGAGGAGGGTGTCAGAAGACATGGAGGTACAAAGTATGGGTGGAATGGAGGGGACTTCAGAGGAGCTGGAGCACTGTAGGGGAGTAAAAAGAGCTAGAAGGAAAATGTTGGATGAAAGCAGTGAAGAGGTGTGGGAGAAGCTGAGCAGCTGGGCCTCACAAACTTCACAACCAACATCCATACCTCATGGGGCTTTGGAGTGCTTTATTTCAGGTCTCCTGCTCATTGTACACGCTCCCTTCGCATTTGTCCTCTCCACCTTTCAAAGTGTGCTTGGTGGATCCAGGCTACTCCCCTAGCCCTTCCCCAGCTCCTGTACGAGGCTGCACGCTGGTACCTGCAAACACAGGAGGATAAAGGAGAGGGAAGCAGTGTGCAACACAGTGAACCAAATCCAGTGTGGGGAGCTGGGCTCTGGACATGGAAAATGTTGATTTTTTTTTTTTTTTGGGGGGGACGACAGTGAAGTGAAGAAGATTGGATGTTCCAAAAACTTTGTTTAGAGGGAATTAAATTTCCTTAATTTCCTTGCAGGAAGTAGAGAAGCAGAGAGTGGCTAAAAGCAAGCATGGAAACCCTGGAGATACGGAATTGTGTTGCACACGCCCTTTGCAGTGCTTCAACAAAGACTTCAACTCTGCCCTCTGGGCACTGTGCCACAGCAGGGCTCTCACCCGCACACCAGCACCCTCCCTCACCCCTCACGCACCGTTGCAGACAGACGTGCTGGAAACGAGCACCAAGGACTCCCGGACAAAGTCTAACATCTCCCTTGCTGTGGCAAAATGCAGGAGGCACAAGAAAATAGGCACAAGCTAGGCTTGGCCTACGTTCAAGTGCTGAGCCTACACACATCATGCTAAAAGTTATCATGACTTTCCCCTTTCTACACAGACTCCTGTGCGATGGCCTTGCTCACCTCTCCCAATGACCAAGAGATCACACTGATGTACACCACCAGGCTGTGGACAATTCCTGCGGCAAGAGATTACTACTGGCACATCGGCCAAAGCTCTGTCGGCAAACCAACTCTCAACGTAGACCTTGCACTGTATCATGATATCAGCTTTTCCAAGCTGCTCCAACGGATAATCAATACAGCTACAGTCAACACAGTTAATACACTCAGAATAGATGCAGATAAATGCTGGATTTCCAATTTGTTGTCTGTGATTCTAATAATAGCACACCCAAAGAGAGTGTCTCAGGTCTATTTATTAGGCTCCTCACTTTTTGCTGTGCCATTCCCAGGAGCTAATGACAGCAAGACACAGTTAAGATTGTGTTGGGGAGGGATATTTCTTTTAGCATTTTGTTGCTGACTTCTCAGACATTGCAGTCCTGTGAGTATCGGAGTTTTCTAGAAGAGCAGGGAGACACCACGCTAACTGTGCAGCAACAAATGTTCTGAGCACTAAATAATGGTGAAAGAAGGCAGTTCAATGCACACCGTTCTTTATGGTCAAGTATAGGAGAGCATCCTCTACACCAGGAGATTACAGTCTAAATGAGGAATCATACAAAGAAAAACAATTAGAAAAGGGGAGGGAGGATGGAAAAGGTAAGTTACCAAATTTACCTGTAGGTGGGACAGACACATCTTGCTATTTTCAGCTTTTTAATCAAACTGGCATCCTGTGTTTAAAGACTGCTAGGAATTACTGCAGAAGGTTCAATCCTGGAAGAAGAACCAGGACATTTTCAGTCTGGGTAGGCTGTGTGGCACATGGGTTTAGGGGTATTAGAGGCCACCGGCTACACAGGCATCAGAGCATACGAGCAAGGGGCTGTGTCTAGCCCCAGGTCAAAGGAAGATGTCTTTTTTCCCATACGAGGGAGGGCTACCCTCACAACTGGAAGTCCAAAGTAAAATTTCTGGTCTGCACAGAGTGCAACGAGTCCAAGGGATGGAATTCAACAAAAGCAAAATCATGATCAGCTATGGCACTACCAAAGCCTTGGCAAACTGGTAACAGTGAAAGGTATCCGTCCTGCATCCTACCTAACCAAACATGTCCCAAGGGTGAAATGGCCTTCCCAAAGCTTTGTCCATGCCACATATAAAATGTTGAATGGCGTGGTGTTGCCATCAGCATCACGAAATAGTCACACAGTTTCTGACAGGAAACCCCTACGCAGCAGCCTTGGATACGATGTCCCAGGCTCTAGCGTACTTCAGCCTGGGTTTGTTTCTGCTGATCTCCCCAACAATTTTATCATACACGCTCATCACTGTTGCGTCAGAGCATCATTCCGGATAGAAAGCCCTCTGTAGGTTTATTTCTACCTCCACTGCATTGTAGCTCAAAGTCTCAGAGAGGCCATTTTGGGCAAATTCATTCAAGAGCTAAATCTGTTTCATACCACAGGTAAATCCAGCCTGCTTCCCCTCTTTCTTTTTGTACAAAACATTGCAGCACCTATGTCCTGCTCGTACCTGTGCAGGGGGAGGGATGGAGACAGAGGGCAAGGTTACCTTCTGAGCTGCTTGACAGGAGCTTTCTGCCTTTTATAAGTGAGATTAAGGGGTTTGAAGGCTGAATCGTTGAAGCTGAATAACGGTGGCTGTAGGCCTGGTCCTCCCCTGCGTGGTTACCGGAGGAGGTGCTCCCTGTGACGCACTGGCTTGTCACTATGGAGCAATCCAGTATTTCCCCTCTGCATGCTGTGGGGACAGCGCTGGTAATTTTTCTTTGTGCCTGACTTTTTCCCTCCCCCTCCCTGACAAAGAGAGGAAAGGGAGGCAGGAAAATACAGGGAGCCCGCCGCAACCCTGCCCCTTATTGAAGCGCAGGCTGTAAGGACTGGAGGAAGGACTCTTGATTGCGTACGCCGGTTGGTTCCAGCCTGCGGTGGGTGAAGGTCTGACTGCGTTGCCCTGACAGCTGGAGGGGAAGCGTTGCGGCAGATGGGCACGGGCTCACAGGGCAGGCAGAAGTGAGGGTTGCTTACCCAGACCTGATATTGCTTAGGACCATCCCGGCCACCCCTCTTTGCTAAGTTCATCCTTGGCTGAACTCCACTGCAGTCACTGGAGTTATAGGTAGTGGGCTGCACATTTTGACTCATATCCTGTGAAGTTATAAACTGACTCCCAGCACATCTGGCTCCATTTTGGATTGAGAAGATAGGACTCTACAAAGCCAATAAAACAACTATTTACTGTGAGACACACAGCCAGAAAAGCTTCTGCTCATCTCGTATTTTCTCTTATCCATTGCAGTGGGAAATCTGTTTGAAAGCAGGACTTCGCAGTGGTCATTAGCAGCTCCTGGTCCTTTAATTCATCAGAGCACTCGCAGGCACCTGATGAGGCCATAGCAAAGCTGAGCTAAAGCACCCTTAGGGGTCCAGGCTCCCTGCTCAGTGCTCAGCCCCCCTTTTTTCCCTCTAGTCCGCTTGCCCTTTGGCACAACCTCCCGAACCCCGACACCAGCGCTGTACAGCAGGAAGAGACAGCAGAAACCGGGGAACTTACCGTGGTGAGGATGGGCTCAGTCACACCAGGCTAGGAGATGGAGGCGAACATCGAGTTTGCTTAGAAATAAATATTCTGTGTGTAAATATTCTTCTTAGCCATTAGTCTCCGGTCCCATCTCGCCTAGCAGAGGAATTAAAAACGTTTCGCAACTGAGTGCATTTGCTACAAAATCTTAAAAAAACCAACAAAGCATCCTCAGAGCCAGCTAAGGCTCCAGCCTGTGACTATCACTAACACCCCTCCGGCTTTGGTGTTGCCGCTGTCATTACTTTCAGTGGAGTTTGGGAGCAGAATTAGGCTCTCTGACTCTCCCCCCACCAGAGCTCCCTGCAGACAGAGCCACAGAAAGGCCACAGGTGCATTTTAGGCCCCCATCACTCCTCCACGTCCCTCTGTTTCCTTGTAGACAAGCCCCACGGCCACGCTCCCCTGTCACTACCCGTGTATTCTCCAGCACCATTAACTTATGCACACACCATTCACCAATTGTTCAGCATTTTTGTCAATGAAGGCACATTTTATGAATTAGAAGAGCACATGCCCCCTTGTGGCTTGACTTCGCTCCCTGCTCCGCGCCGCCAGCCCCCTCCGCACCCCGGCGGGGGCACTCCGGCAAGGAGAGGCTTCGCTGAAACCGGCACACGGGTTAAAAATAGCCCATGGCACCCGAAGAGATGGCCGGAACATTTGAATGATGAGCTGAAAGGACAGAATGCAAGAAAAATAAAAAAAAAAAAAAAAAAAAAAAAAAAAAAAAGAAAAAAAAGAAAAAAAGGCAAAAAAAAAGCGCAGTTGCTTGAGGAGTAAAGGGATATTCATTTCTACAGGGTTTTAAGAAGGGGTTAAGCTAATTGGATGGAACTGAAAAGCAAGGCGGCTGACACATATGCAGAATGCAGTCCCCTGTTCATCCATGGAGCAGGTACAGCACAGCAAATGGCTTCTGCCTGACCTATATGGCTCAGACGCTCGCTAGAGAGCACGACTGGAGCTGATTCTTCACAGCCTTTTCTCTTGTCCCCCCTTCCAGTCCCTAACATGGGATTTTCCAAGGTCGGCTACGGTAGCAGTTTCATTGTGAGAACCAGTTTTTACTAAGAACCAAAATGAACCCCATGACCTAATCCACAGAGGGACTCCCGAGAGGACCCGGGTACAACACTTTGATTTGGGAAACAGAAGACCAAAGCGCATCCTCCAGAGAAGAGGCAAGAGTGACAGTGCAGAACCTGCCCATGGACCTCATTTACAATTAGGGTCACATCCTGCAGCTGTTATTCATGGCAAAACCCAAGGAGACAGAAGCCAGAACAAACTTCCCAAAGCCAGTAAGAGCCCCAGCGTCACAGGTTGTGGGACTGCTGCCTCTGGGACTGTGGCTGGGGTTAGGCACCAGGAATGCTGGGGCTCCATCCGATCCCAGCTATCACACCACTCCTTTCTTAGGCAAGTCTCTGTAAAATGAGTAGTTAGTTCTCCACCTCCTGGGGGCTATGTGGCTGAATTATTGATGGTAGAAGGTGAAAACCAATAAACAAGAAATCAGCCAAATTGCTAGCAGGAGGGAAGAACAGGTATTAATATAATTACGAAAAATAAAATCTTTGTTCCTGCAAATGTGGGAAGGAGTGCAGTCTCATGGTTACCAGAGACAGGGAGAGGCAGGGCTCCTGGGCTGCAACGCCGGCATGTGCGTGGCAGCTTGTTAGGCTCGGACTAAACGCTCAGATCGGTTTGGTCTTTACTTACAGTTGCATGTTACTTGGTCAGGGATTTCCTCGTTACTTTTGGGGGAGTGTCTAGCACTGTGGGGCCCACAGGCAATATTGTGAAGAGATATGATGCCAGACATGAAATACATATACACACTCACGGATTTGTGTATTTGTGACCCCTTCCTGCAAACTTACTTGTCCTGCGTACATCATCAAAAGCATTTTGGGGTGGGCACCTTACCTTTATACACAAGGACCTTGATCATGATTAGGGCCTCTGAGAACGGACATAATAAGAGTTTAAAAATACATACTGTAGTGGGTGTTATGAGTGACCTTTGTTTCTTCTGCCTTAGACGGAAAGCCTTGTTTTTCAGTAAGCCTTACACAGTCTTATATAGCTTGTGGGATTTTTTACTTCATGTGGCTGTCAGTTTAAAATACTTGGGTGGAATATTTAACTTGAATGCTTTCCACCTTCTCCTCTCGTTCTTTGCATGAACCGGCACAGGTTTCTTCTCCTGAGTGAGCAGGGTGTCTCTAGTAAAAAATATGGCAGCTAAATCTGGGATTGCTGTGTATTCTCCTTCACAGGTCTTCGTTCAAAATATTCAATCTTGCAGACAAAGCCCCTTCACACACGGTGAGATCTAGAGCAGCCAGTAAACTAGATCATCTCTCTTTCCTCCTCAGGAATGCAGCAGAAGAAAGCAGCTTGCTAAGATGTCTTTCTTGGGGCCAGGGGCCAGCTCCCCTGGCACCCAAAAAGAGAAGGGGAGTCAGTACTTGGAGAAAAAAATCGTAACTGCCACCTGTTCACAGGAGAAAATTACCAGGACTGCTACCCAATTTTTTCCTCTGTGCTTTTCAAAGGTACAACACACAAGATGCTACCCAGGAGAAGGCAAAAATGATTTTGCCCTGCTGGGTTTGGAGCTCCTGCTAGAGACGTGTGGAGAGTTACTCTAGCAAGCAAAAGCTTCCTAAGGATCCAATATAGCTCAAAATATCTTTGGTGCTCCATGCTACAGAGAGATCAACTCCACAAATTCCTTGTCTCATGCCCGCTAAATTAATGAGGAAATTAATACAAAGATTCCTCTGTTGAGATACAGTTCTTCCCTGATGTTGCTGGTACCTCTCCCTGCCTCGTTTGCCAACAGAAATGGGGGTGTAGGAGAGACGTTTAGGGATTTTCCTCTCTGTTGCCCAGAGTGCAATAACCTGCCCCTTTGAAGGAAAGAGCATCTTTTTACCTGAATTTCCTACTGTCCAGGCCTGAGTCCACAACAGACTGGCCTGCTGCAATGGGAGCTGGGGGGGCTCAAGGCTAACCCCAAAGGGCACTGGAAGCTCCCATCAGCGCTGGCTGTTTTCTGGGGAGAGGTCTAGCCCTGCCACTGCTGGCCACCACCACTCTCAAGTGCAGTTCAAAGGGTCGCTGGTTCTTGCTCACCACATTTTCTCTGGTGTGGACATTGCGCAGCAGATTCCCTCTCTGTGCTGATCACCCAGGATGGCTGAGGTAAGAGTCCTTGCCCACTCATGCTGGGGCAAAGGTGCTCTTGAAGAGGAACTCTGCTTTCCCCTGCTCATGTCCCTGGCACACCTGGTAGCACCCGAGGGGTGATGGTAGCCAGGTCTTTGCATTGATGCAGCCTTAAACAGGTGATGGGCTGCAGAGCTCTTGGTAGTGACATTATTTCTGCATGACAGAAACGATGAATCCAGGTGGTTCATTCATTTTGGACCCAGCATTAGAAGAGTGGATGGTAAGCAAGCGCCGCATAAACTGGGCAAAGGTACAAGGACAGAGGATAAAACTGTGCTCTCCGTTACCCTGGTGTAAACCCCCGTGGGGTCGTAGCAGTCATATTGCCACAGCTACACCAGCCCACCGACAGCCAGAGCTGTATGTTGGATTTTTCCTCCCCTCCCTTTCAGCTCCTTGTCACAGTGGGGATGTGACTGTCTCAGTCAGGTAGGGCAGGCAGCCTCTCGTAGCTTGGGAATGGAGAGAGGCAGGGGCACCAAGCACCGGGGCCAGCAGTGGGGAGGTGGGCTGCAGCGCGGTGGGGCTGCCTCAGGGAGAATTTCCTACCCCACTGCTGGATAACATTTACCTGGGGGATCTCTGGGGTTTGTAAAGGGGTTGTTTGGAGCTTATTTGCCCCTCAGCACGTAGGGCTTATGTGCCTGTGTTTAAATACAGACTCCAGCTTGCCAAGTCCCCAGTCTTAGTGAGGAGGGCAGAGGCTGGGGCTCAGCAGAGCACAGCTCTCTCCGCCCCGGCCTGCGCGGTGCCGCAGGGACACGGAGGGGAGCGCGTGGCTGATGGAACCCCGTGTCCCGGGGACGGGTGGGATGTGTGCTGGCACCGTGCTGGTTTTGTGCGCGGGGGTCACGTGGAACTGCTCCCGCAAGGTGGTGGTGTGTGAGTGTGTGGGGGCGTGAGGAGGCGGGGGGCGCCCCGGTGAGGCCTCCCCCGGGCCACCCGGGTTCTCGCCACCCGGAGGGAGCACGGGGCAGGGGTACGGCTAAGCTGTGCTGAATCCCCTTCAAAAATCTGCGGTTTGGTGTCTTACTGGGTTTTATTTTTCTCTCCTGTTCCTCTCTCGCCCTGGAGTTCTGTAGTAGCCCTGAATTAGCATGTCACGTGTATGGCATGTGGAAATGAATCAGGGGCATGTGAGGAGGAGGAGGACGCCCGTGTCTGTGTTTGCATCCAAGGATCTCCTCTCACTCTGTGTTTGCGTAGGTGTCTAGCTCCCTTCTACCCCCTCCCATCCCTGCCTGCCTCTCCCTGCCTCCCTCTCATCCCTCCATCTGGCCAGCCCAGCTCTCGCTGCCAGCTGAAGCAATACCTCAAGCAGAAACTGCAGCTTTTTTCCCGCACCCCGTTAGGAAAATAGGGTGGCCCTAGAGTCTGGACACGTACTAAGGGGAAAGCATGCAGACACGCTCCCAAATGAGGGCTCCCTTTCCTACTTCCACCCCCTTCCCCATATTTTTGCTCCTTAGTCAGCACCTCAAGCCCTGCAGATTGCACCAAGGGCAAGCTTATTAATTCTAAAACCAACAAAACACAGCCGCCAGCCGAGCCCCAGAGCCTGCCTCTGTTATCCGCTAGGTTGCCCTCACCCCCTTTTAGGGAACTGCCACCAGCACGCGTCTGCACATAAAGCCAGGCAGGAATCAAACCCACCCACGGGCAGGGAGGGAGGGGAAACGTCCCCGGTGGGGTGCGGGAGGCTTGCAGGACCCCCGGGGAGAGGGGCCAGGCGTGGCGGGGGAGCAAAGGCTCAGCTCAGCGAGAGCTGAGGGGGCTGGGGAGGAGGCAGCAAGACCCTCTTGGGGGGTTGCCGCACATGTGCCACAGCTCTGCCCCTCTGCTCCAGCCAAGGTCAGAGCCCAGCACCCCAAAAAAGGGATGATGCCGGGGAAGGGGTGGGGAGCACGCTCTGCACCCAGTCCCCTGCGGCAACAGGCCACGCAAGCCCAGAGTCCCCCAGTCCCAGTTATGACTCTCACTGGACCAGTTGGCCCCTCCCCATGGGACAAACTCCAGTACTTCTCTTTTTTAAACTCTCCCTCTGTACTGGGTGAGATGGAATGTTTCTGCACACCTCCTCCCCAATCCACTTCCCAAGAGGCAGGTCTCACTCTGACCAGCTCCCAGGCACTCCCAGATCCCAGGCAAGGGTTGTCCCAAGATGGTTTCATTCAAAGCTTCAAAGCCCCCATCCTAACCAGGGAATAGCTGCCTTCCGTCTCCCTCCTCGATTCTCTCCCAAAACAATTTTTGATGCTTCCAGCTTCTGTCCCCTGCCAAGCGTCTGAGACGGCTCCCCTTATCCCCCTGCCCTCTGCTCCTCTCCACCTTGCCCGCCATGCCTGCCTGCTTGGCATACCTCCTCTGCTCCGCTCCCTGCCCCTCCTCGCCTTCCAGGCTTTCCCCTGCCCTCCTCTCCTTGCCCGGGGTCCCTGTGCCCAGTCCTGCCCCATGGCCTGCCCTGTCCCGTCCCCCCCGGGGGCGGCTGCTGCTGCTGCTGCTGCTGCTGCTGGCAAGGTGCAGCCTGGTGTGGCGAGAGGCTATAAATAGCTCCGTAAGCTCCGCTCTCATTGACACCATTTGGACAGAGGATGGAAAAATAAACAAAGGAAACTCCGTTGGAGCCAGGCTCCGAGCTGCAGCCACATTCCTCATGCTAAATAATAACAGATTTTCCACCAAGGTGTGTGGGTAATATACAGATTGGCATGGGGGGGGGGGGGGGGAGGGGGGGGGGGACA
>VYXH01010280.1:673493-740857 GCA_013397275.1 Burhinus bistriatus
AGGAAAAAACCCCCAAACCCTACTCATTGCTAGTCACCCCAAAACCAAGCTGTGCCAGCCAGGATCCGTTTTGCTGGAGACTTCGGGAGTAGTGTGCAAGCAAGGGTATGAGATGGTAGTCAAGGGTTGCTGGTGGCACTTCAACGTGAAAGAGTCACAGGGATGAATTAATTTCCATCTTATCTGCTGTGCCCTTGTTGTTCATTCTACTAAATATCAACTTTTTAGCTAATATTATGAATTCATCCACACGTCTCATTCCCCTCTCAAACTTCTTAGTGCCACGCTGACAATATTTGAAAGTCTTGTTCTTCTTTTTCACTGACTTGAAGGGTTGGATGTTGAACAGACAAATTGCAGTAACCTGATGTGCTAGGACATGCTATCCAGACTAAAAGAACTACAACTACCACTCAGTCAACTCAAAAAAAAAAAAAGGCAAAAAAAAAAGGCAAAAAAAGGCAAAAAAAAAAAGGAAAAAAAAAGGAAAAAAAAAAAAAAAAAAAAGCAAAAAAAAAAAAAAAAAAAAANAAAAAAAAAAAAGAAAAAAGGCAAAAGCAAAAAAAAAAAAAGCTCAGGGCTAAACCAGTAAATAAAAAGATGGAAAGAAAATAAAAGCCCTGTCCCTGGATTCACGTAGCTAATGGGCAGGCTCTACTCCTCCACCTAGCACTGAGGAAGGTTGAAACTACAGTCAGTACAGAAGGAGTTTGTCCTGGCTTCTCTTCTGAAGAGTTTCTAAGGAAACTCCCACCCATGCCTACATTAAAATATGCCCAATTGTTTGTTCCTCTGGTCAAAATGTCTTTGAAACGTTTTAGGGGAAAGTGGTTCATAAGAAACACTCTGGGTTTCTAAAAGCACAACATACCCTGTTTATGAAAGGGGACACAGAGCTCTCTGTCAGGATACCAGCATCAGTGCTGCACTGATCTGATCTGCTCCTGCGGAAATGCTATCCTTCTCACCTCAGCTGGAGAGGACTTCAGTCAGGTTGTAGCCACCCAATTGTTTAAGAGCTTTTAGTGATGCTCCTGCTGAGGACGGCTGTTGTATATGGGTGCAAGGGGGGTGTCACTATAGAAATTTAAAGGAAGGCCCATGTAAACCTACAGCGATGAGGATAAGAACCCTTGCAGAGCTCTTGCGACCTAATGTGCTGACCAAGCTGCTCCAATTAATTAAAATTGCCCTATGACAGTCAGGAATTAATTAATTAGGGTTTGGAAGATCATTCAATTCACCTCTCTCAGTTCACTGAAAAAGACCGTAAGGCACTACTGTGATCAACAGGTAATGCACAGATTACGACGGTTTTAGTACCAATCTCCATTATGGCAGGCTAATAGTTAATAGAACTGGCTCAGTGAATGAACTGGTGATTTATTCTTTACCCTGTGGTCACAATTAACCACAGGGTCATTTCTCATAGTGGTACCCCAATGCATTCATATGCTGGCATGCAAAGATACGGGTGTGGTAGGGCAGACAATGCCACCTAGTATAAAGTCTTTCAAAAGCATTTGTTTGTGACACCCACTGAGCTTGTATGGCCAGATGCACGATCAGCAAGTGACCAGCAAACGCGTCCTGTCTCTGTAACCTGGGAAGCTAGGGCACATGTCATGTACTGTTTGTTACGTGAATGTGTGCATCTGTCCATGCGTAGCGACATACACACATGCCATCATGACATCTGCTCGCATAGAAAACTCTTCCTCAGATGGTCCCACATGCAGGCACTTCCCTGTGCCACACGACAAGACATAGACCTCGCTGCGAGAAAGAGGGCGAGAGCGAGTGGGACAGAAGATGCATCTGGTGTGTGGGCTGTAGATTGGCCACCCCGGTGTTAACACCTCACTTACCCGAATCACATCCTGACCTTTCTGGATTTGCAATCCAGGTGGAAAAGTTGGAAAAAAAGCAGATTGCAGATGCTGTACTGTCTCCTTATGAAAAAATATAAAAAAATAAATTTTGCTTTTGAGCAAGTGTTCTACTTTCCCGAACAAGTCAGTAGGCTAAAAGCCAAACCAAGTCTAGTCAGGCCTCGGTTTAGTCAAAAAGGCATGTCATAGATAAGCATGTAACGGAAAAGGTGAGGGAAAACAACTCTTCATGGCCTCGTCTAATACAAGAAGTAGAAAGCATCACATGAAACTAGCAGGTTCAAGACAAACAAATACTTCTTCACCGGAAACCAGACTGATCTCTGGGACTCCCTGCCATAGGTGACCATGGATGCTAAAATGTCTACAATTTAGAAAATGAACTGACAAAAGTCATGGGCAAAAACTCCACAATATTACACAACTGCGTTCAAAGGGAGAGATGCCGCCGCACCAAGGGGCTGTGCAGAACAGCGCGCTCTCAGGCACACTGCCCCAGGCTCAGGGAGCTCCCGTGGTGCTGGGAGGATGCTCTGGGAGCTATTGTCCCATCATCCAGCGGATGTTTCTATGCTTATGATCATGCCTTAGCACCCGCGCTTGCACTGGCTGGGGAGGCTGAGCAGCTCTTGTCCTCCAAAGACTACGAGGACATACGGCACATCTGAACATGCAGAGGACTACATGTCAATGGCAGGTGACTCACTGTCTGCAACGGTTTTGCAGCATCAACTCACGGCCTCTCAGATGTCCTTCTCCTCCTTCTCTGACTTCTCCAGACAACCAGAAGAAACCATCCACTCAGGCCACCTCTTTGTCCTTTTTACCTTGTCTGGTCCCGCAGTCAGAAACTGTTGCTGATGCTACAAGAGCAGGACCCTCGGCTTCTTCACTCTTATCTGGAGCTTTCCCTCCCTTCTCTGAGTGTCTCACCACTAAAGCCTGGTGTCTTTTCCCTGTTCCCAGAGAACATGGTTTCCTGCCTTAGCACCTAGCACAGCAGTTGGATCACACTGGGTTCATCTAGGCTTCCTCCATCCATTTATTTTGTTTGGGTTGCATCTGCCCACAAATTAGTGTCTCTTAATGACTTATAAATATTACTTCTTCACTCCTCAGCATATGGATCACAAGACAGGGTACAGCAAAAGGCACTCGTAAGACATAGTGGTAACTCATGCTATCATACTGTAATCTGTAACACCTGCAGCTCTAGGAAATAATTTATTTTTTTAAAAAAACAACAGTAGAATTAGGCAATTACAGAGAGAAGATTGGATTTAAATCAAAAAGCAGAACAGTCAAAAATTCAGGTTGAAAGTTTTCTGTTAAATTGTACTAGAATGACGACTGCTTGATTTGGCAGAGTACTGTCTTCTCAGAGAGACGTGGACTGCTCAGATTTTAAAACCAGGAGTGGTGTTACTGTGGAAGGACTGCAGCCAGAAGGTTTGACTGAACAACCCTCTGATCCCTGGCCCTGGAATGAGCTCCACAAAGTCTGTAACCACTGAAAGTCCACTGTGGGCCTGTGTCTGGGGCTGTACACCCTTCAGAGCAGAGATTGGCTCTTCTGTGGAACACCTGGCATGCCGTGGGCACAAATAAATATAAATAGCAAAACTCCGTCAGACTAGTAATAACCCAGTTCTGAAGGACTGAACGTGGAAGAAGCAGCCTGAAACTTGATTAAAGAAAAAAACTCAACAAATCAAAACACCTACCTTAAGACAATCCTCCTAGATTATAAATACCACAAAGCTAACTCACGCTCACCTGCATTTGAAACTGTTCCTTCTGTGGCACTGTCATTGCACCTCCCCTGGGACTACCGAACTCAGTTACTATTATTTTTGCTCTGGAACCCAGAAGCAGATCATTAGGCTTAAAAGATTTAAAAAAAATCAACTACTTGCAAAAGTTCAAGGGGCTGCTTTTTTAAGCAGTCAGCCTTATCAAAACACTGTTCCTAATCAATCCTGAGCTTTTCAATACTTAAAAATGAGAAAAGCTTAAAGTACAAGAACCCTCTTACTTAACTCAGACTTTCACTGTCTTAACACTGTACGTACAGAGTATAGGTTGCCTTTAAGCTCTCTGCCTGTCTCCTTTCCTGGTAGTCATTTGCAGGACAACCTTCTGTTGGCTCTCACAGATGACCAGCCACCAGACTTCAGCAAAAAGACCACAAATTGATAGGAAAGCTTCATAAGCCTCAGTGTTCACAGACCCTTTTGCTTTGTTCGAATCAATACCGGCGCACACTTGAGTGCATTCAGCAAATTAAGAGGGGAAAAAAAAAACCATCATCAACAAAAGCAACCCCACAAGCGACAAAGCTTACTCTTTGGAGACGTTTCTTTCAAGAGAGTCTTGTTGACCCAAACATGGCCAGCTGGTCCTCTAAGAAATCAAGGCAACCTGCAGCCCTCCAGAAGGACACCTCTAAGGAATGCTTGAGACAGGAGGACCACCCTGAACCTGCCACACAACATCCAGTAGCTCTGGAGAAGAGAAGCAGCTTGCATTTTTCTGAATGCCAGGGGAAGTTCTTCTAAAGCTTTTTGACTCTTTCAGTGCTGATAGAGAGACTATTAAACTCTTCCTGTTCCTCACTTCATAGGTCTCCACACAGTTGTTTTTAATTTGTGTTGCTACTGTTTGTATTCTCTGGCACTACAACTGTTTCTCATACAGAGACATAAACAGCGATGATTCCAGCTCCAAAAACCCCCATATGTTCTAAAAAAGACATCAGACAGTGTGTGGGAGGAAGAGAGGTACAGCGAGGAGGGGAAATGCCTTGCCTAAAGTCACACAGGAGGACAGCGACAGGGTAGGAACGTTACTATTCATGAAGCAGGTCTAAACCCAGGAGGTCCTAAATTGCTAGCCAGACATGTTCATGGCAGCTACTGAAAATCGCAAGAAGCAAAAGCATCGCAATACTGCAACAGAGCTAATATAGCATCTTTGTCTATATCGTACTTTTTTTTAGGCAGAGGTTACAGGTTTTTTTGATTTTAATCTTTTTTGTGTAAGAGGGAAGGAGAAAGGGTTAGAGAGTAGGGAAAGGTTCTAAGCTCCATCAGAAAACTTTCCTGATTAATATTTTCAGTCTTTTACAAAAATTGGCCATCATAGGTGATGCAAGGTGTCCACAGATGATGGAAATTAAGATTCCAGCCTCCATTGCATTGTAAAATCTGTTGTTTGAATGTGATGCTATGGTCGCATTGGGTGCTAACATGGTATTTTGGGGTTGTCTTTCTCATATGGCATCAGTGCAGCCCTGACTGGTACAACTATGCCATCAACAGTGAATCAAAACCACCTCTCCATAGACAGAAGCATCCGATTCTCTTCCTGTAGCTTTTGCCCTCAAAAGCCCCTGGATGTCAGGAGCATGACGCTATCTGCAAACAAATGGAGACTTTTCCCCCCACCTATACTTCATTTCTGGGTATGCTCTGAAAACAACTGAGAAAAAACTTTTTTGGAGAAGAGAGGATTTTGCTATTTACCTATGGTTATGTCATCCCTAAATTAGACTGCTTTGGTGATACGTTTAGTAGAGCCAGTCAATATGAAATGAGTTACAAGGTCTCATTATTAGAAATCATACTGAAGTTCAGTTGGTCAAAGGTACCTCAACAGTCAATGGAAAGGAGCAAGCAGCTCATACAGGCAATTTGTCACGCTCTACAACAGGGAGGGTGGATCACCCTTTCAAGATAATAATCTTTTCCATTTACTGAAGATAGAGCCTAGACAACTATCTTAGCTTACTTTAAAATAAGGAAGGAGATGAATGTCACCCTTAAATAGCTAGCTTGTCTGCAGAGGATTGCACCTTTGCTCCGTAAAATTCACTGGCTTCCCTTTCAACATGCCACCTAACTTGTCTTCTGTTCGTAACATCAGCATAATTAGTTTTTCTTTGACTAACATTTGAACACAGCCAAACCACTCAAAACCACCATTCTTTGCATTTATATAGGAGGGCTGAAGACACAGAGATGAGAAAGGAGAGTCTTCCATTTGCCTTCTCCAAGGGCAGAAGCCAGCACTCCCCAGTAGATTCATCAACGGGTGAAATCTTTGAGATGCAGACTCTATTGCTAGCGTTAGGTCAAGTTTATGCTCAAGTAGGTTTTTTTGTTTCCCTGCTTCGATATTATGTACTGCTTCGGCAGTACACTTAGAGAAATCACCTAAAATTACTGAAAATACAGTTGAGAGGGAAACATGGACTACTTTAAAATTAATTGTATGGCAGACACAGCATACAGTAGCCAAGTAGCAAATGAACAGCTGTACATACAAATTTTATGAGTGAGGCAGTACACATTCCTTTAAAGTACTTAAACAAGATTAAGAAAAAAATTTATATGAAGCCAGACTACTGCAGTTTTCAAGAACCATTTATAAGGTGCAAGTTCTCTGGAAACACAAACAGAGCAAGAAGAGCAATAGTCTGGTATCTCCTTGGTGGCAATACCAGTATGGTCACGCACGCAAAACTGCCTTTTGTGTGATGTCAGTTTACAGTGCAACTTACTGCATTCCTTAATGAAAAATAAATACTACAGTAAGCAAGTTGTAAACTGACATGAGTATTAATGGCTAATTTTAAGTGCCCAGTGCTCTCTATGAGCATAATCCTTGGGAACCCAGACAAAGTCTATTTTAATTCCATCTTTTGTCAAAGCCAAGGATGACCATCTGTGCTCCACATATTGCTGCTTCAGGTTCTTAAGGACCAGCCTTCCTCTTCACTTACATACCAGCATTTCCTATCATCAGTGAGACAGATACAGTAGAAAAGAGTTCAGCATGTAGCAATCACTTGATTTGACCATATGACACATTAGGAAACCAACTAGTAAGGTGGATCCTCTGTACCAAGAGACCTTTTTGCATATTGCATTTTAAAGCTAGCACGTGAAATGGAAGATTTAGCAAATACATTTAAGTGACTCCCAAGTATTTATCAACCACTACAGAAGTAAAGCAGATCAGTTAACGAAACTGAATAAAAGCACCCTCTCTGCACATTGCTTTAGTTCAAGGAAAAGCCTTTGCTCTTTTTCCTAGCTCGACTGGAACTTCTTTCCGTTTACATGTACCTCCCTTAACTGGTTTCCCCTCTCACACCTGTATGTCAGAAATCTCTGTAATTCATTATCCCAGTCTATGATCCTAGTGGTAGTGTATCAAACCTTCCAGAAAGTGATTTTCCTCTTGGAGTTTATACAGATACAGCTACGCCTACCTCCAGTCAACAACATCCAGCCTTCGAGTAGCCTTGGGAAGGGAATAAAACTTGACATGCTGTTGGTTCTCCTGACAAAAAATTTAACATTCATCCATTTTTAATAAAAATCTACCCAACAATAGCACTTGCTCATACCTCTGTCAGGCTTTCTAGATGAACATAAATTACTTGCAATAAAACAGAGGTAATATTTGCATTAGAACTGCTCATCTTCAAGTATATATATAAATATTCAGGGATCCTTTTATGAAGTAAGAAGTTACAGTATTAAAAAAAATGACACTGACGTCATAGTTTCCACACTGCCATCACTGAAAGAGGAAAAAGATTGAGAAAAAAAAAAAGAGTAAGTTCATAAACATTCTTAGTTCTTTAAAAAGAATCACTAAGCAGTACATTTAGGACTAAAAGCTGGAGGGTAGGTTACATGACAGACAGCTGATTTAGTTAACCTTCCCTTATTTCCTTCTGCCACGGAAAAGGAGTCAGGCACAGACGTGCAGGGAATTTTCCATGGATACGCATTGTCTAATCAGGAGTGTTAAAGGCTTTCCTGCCTCTCAGCTCCGTCCGCTCCTGAGGAAAGGCTGTAGCTCCCCAACACTAGACTCTTGTAAGTGGCGCATGACACACACATTAGAGGAGAAGCTGTGATTTGTTCATAAACAATTTATTTTATTTCAAATATGTGCCCTTGTTGATTCAACAATGATGTCTGAAGAATCATGTCCTCCACCAACCAAAGAGAGAAATGATTTGGAAATCTTCCACCTGACTTATTTGCTGATGGTATCTTGACACTACCTCTCTCCTCCTCCTCAGCAGCTGAAAGTATGGCTCAGAGTGAGCATAAACTTGCACCTTATTCTGAAATGGCTAGAAATGCAGTGAACAAAGAATTAGTAAATCAACCACTCAGGGAGGCAGACAGCTATGAATATATAGACAAATATAAAACATCTTACTGGGATTTTTACCATTTTTTTTCTGCAAGTAAGATTAAAAAACACTTGGACTTTAGTGTTCTGCTGTTCCCTCCTCCTCTTTTCCTCCTCATCTCCCAAAAGAAATAAACAACACCAAAAATGCTTGATGTTCCTAATGTTTTTTTATAAACAGTTAAAATCCTGTCCCTCGCCTTCCAAAAAAGCAGGTAATGTGGTATGGAGTGAACAAGACTGGACAAAGGATGAGTTTCACATGGATGAATTGCTGATTATCTCTTCTTACTATTTGGTACGGGTGTGTGCTTTGCATTTCCATTGACTTAGATTATAAGACATGAAGCAAGTTATTTTGGATGCTGATGCCAATCTGAGCATTAAGGAAAAACTAACAGTGCCTGGGTCCTGGTACAGGTGGTCATGGATTCATGGAAGTTTCTTGGTTTAATATTTACACGGATGTTTCAAAATTATGGTCTGTGAAATACATTTTCCAAAGATGCTCCTATTTAGAGAAAAAAACAACCAACCCTTGATCCAAATACCATCTCTTTTTAAAAGTCTTGTTAAAAATTTTGATTCGTCAATTTATCTTAGCACACTTAAAAGCAGAATAGAGAATAATGACATTTTAAAAAAAAGAGAAAGATGCTGATCTCTAAGGAGACCGTCGCTCTTTTTTCGTAAGTAAATGACACTGAATGGTGCGGATTCGATTCTTTGCTGGGGCAAACTCCGGCTGAAGTTTTAGTGTTGACTCATACCATTTCATCGCCTTTTCAAACTCTTCCTGTAAAGAAAGAAAGAACATTGCAGAGTCAGAGTCTAAAAACATTAAACACATTTTCTCTGCCTTTCCTGTCCTAAGTAGTTGAGTAGTATGGTATGCACAAAAGTAACTGAACCGATCCTTGTGCTTTAGGATCTTTTCTCCTTCTCTCCAAATAACTGATATTTTCTTGGGCTAATGAACAAATTCTGCATAATCCACGGAAGGGAGTCAAATCACTGCTGAGCATTATTGACCAATGTTCTAGCCTTTTCCTTTTAATAGTAGCTCTTAGAATTCTTGCTGTAAAAGTAACTTATAAACAGATTCATCTATGTAAGGCAACTTACTGAAAAGTTTTGCAAATAAAGGAATGTTGGTCTCTATAATGCTATACTATTAATTAGCGTGACATCTTCAACAACCTGTTGGTCAGAGTCAGCTCTCAAACAGAGCAGGTTAAACATGACCTAAATAAACTAACTTGTCTTTATGTTAGTACAATTTAATCCAGAAGAAATTTTTTCCTGTTGCTACAGTAATTTCTTATAACGAATATGGGACTTCATTGACAAATCTCTCAGATCCAGGGAGAATGAAGTTATCCTTAGGCACTATGCTGACTTTAAAAAGATACTGGCAACTCAAGCATCAAACTTCTACTTCATTTCTTTCAAAAAATTGTCAGAAGCAATACCTTAATAGAACAAAGTCATCCCTTTCTTCAGTTTGTTTCCATTGTGTGTTTGACAGCACTGTGCATTTCAACTCAACCCTGATAGTCCTAATACATGATTATCTGCTCAACTTGCCCTGTGATCCCCTCAACCACAGGAGCAAAACATTAAGGACAAGTCTATGACAAGTGATGAAAACTGGCAGGGATACATAGTAACATGTGTAATTGAAAATACTTTTGACACAGACATATATTTCAACTATGTCTCAGTTTAACGGTGCTTCTTTTACCCTTCAAATATACCGGCCCTGTTAAAGATGAGGATGAAACAAACAAAAACCAATCCAGGATTAATAAAATAAAAGGAATGAACATTTTGTGTTCAGAGTAACCACTGAAAGCTAAATTGCAGATTAGAATATATAGACAGTATGAAGAAATTTGAGTTTAATCTGTAAATTATTTTGGGTGTTGATAATCCAGATACTGAAATTAAACTTCCCTTGTGTTTGCTCACCACAACTGTGAACTGGGTTTTATTTATTATGCTAAGCTCAGCCCTTCAGTATAGAGACCCTATTTATTATTAATTTTCCAGTATTATAAAAATATCCTGTGTTTAGACGGGCAGCCAACCCAAAGTACCAATTGTTTGCTACTGTCTTAACAAAGCTTTGCAGACAGCATTCTGAAACCAGCTTGGAAAAATGTTGGCCTTCAAGTGCTAAATGAGTAATAAGAGTAAAATGAATAGTAAGAGCTTTGGCATTCAAAAAATATTCTTTCTTGTTGATCCTACCCCAATTTCTTGAATGCTGCTACTTCAAAATTATTTGTGAGAATAAGATTTTTATAAAAATATATACTGTACCAAAGATGGACATAACTGGGTGACAGCCCACTCACCATTGCTACGTAGACGTTTGCCAGTGTGAAATGATTAACCACAAAGTGTGGTGCTATTTCCACCGCCATGGTAGCTACAATGATGGCATCATTCCAGAGTTTTGCATTGTGGAAGATGTTTGCTAGGCTTATTAGTGGTACATCCTGAAAGAGAAGAGCAAGCAATGAACAGTGAGGTTCTTTCCACTGAAACTGTTTTCGAACCAGCAAGACAAATAGAAGACTCCACCACCTGGTCACTCTCACTTGGTTACTACCCACTTCACTATCTGGTGACTCTGAAAGTGACTAGCCAAACTTATTTTACTACAAAAAGGCATTTGGACCAGAGTTAAAAACAAAAAAATCTCACATACACACATCAGTTCACAACAGTGACAAACACTACTGTTGCACAGACAAACAACTCAAAAATTAACTCACTTAAGTGTCCTAGTATGTACACTTATTTTTTAGATGCTCTTACACTAGTTTTCTCCCCAAAGCTGAGATGCATTCTTAGAGACAAGAGAAGCTGTTTTGTTTGACCATCCTCCTTCAGCTTTTGCATAAAAGGGGAAGGAATATGAACAAAAGGGGACAGCAGGGAAGTGGAAAAAAGGGTCTAACCATTAGTGCAACTGATGCACTGTTTTTTATCCTGCCTCTGCCACAGAAGTCCTATATGACACTGGATAACAGCTATAAATAAAACTTTCTCAGCTAGTCACTGATGGTATGTTTTTTATTTCCTGGATTTCCAGACTGTGACCTTGTCGGACCAACAAAACTGTTGAGCCCTGACAGCCATAACAGACTCTCTGGGAGCTGGGCTTCACACCTTCAAAGGACAAAATACTGCTTAGTAACAAGTCTTAGGTGCCCTCAACAGGACAATAAAAAATTCTGGATGTATTTGATCCCTGCCTCCTTGATCTCCACAAGGCAAGGAGTATCTTTGGTGGATAAGTCATTCATGTTTGCAAAGCAGATATGGAAGTCAGAATCACAAAAGAAGCCCACAGGAAAATTCACTACCTTTTACTTACATGCAAAAAGGCAAGAGAAAGTAGCCAGAGTGCATAAAACAAAACACTAAATAGCTGTTAATTCAGTGCTAACTCGCACTGAGTTCAAGCTGCAGCTATATCTTTACAAACAAGACGCACAGTTTTCTCTGGAGGCAGCTTCAGTATAGGGGACAAAAACAGAGACAGAGTCAGCCAGTCCCAAGCCACATCTTGTCACATTTCTAGAAAACAGCACTACTACACCATAATCTTGCCAAATTGTAGTTTCTGATCCATACTCTGACCCTTACAAGTCACACAGCTAAGGGCTCCGTTTCTGAGAAACCATTTCCAGTTACATAGAAAGACAGGAAAATAAGCAAGAGCTTGTTGCGTTAGATCTTGGTTCCAACCTTGTTTTAAAAGGACAAGTGCAAAGAGACAGAATTATAGGGGACACAGATACATAGGATGTGCATTTCTGAGTTGAGGCATTTCTACTGTTAATGGCTAAATCCTCCTAATAATATCCTGAGTGTAAACTACTTTGTCTCTCGATTTTCAGAGAAGGATTTAAGACCAAGATTCAAAAAGAAGTACACATTTTGCAGTGCTGCACAATTTATTGCTCAGGTCCCAGAGTGAAATCTGCAATGTTGAGTGAGGAGCCTATATTGCATTTACCAGTTTGCAAGGGGGATCTTGGTGTATAAGAAAAGACATTATAATGCTCAGCACACCACGTGGCAAGGTGAAGGGTACAAAGCACTTTAGTCAACTGAAACACTAAACAAAAGATTATGGCCAAAGTACTGCCTTTTTTGGAGTAAAGCATAGAATTGCTGCACAAAGTCAGGCACTAGTGCCCAGCTGACGCTGACAGCCCAAACACTTAAGATTTAAGCATTTATTTTATTCCTTTAGATATCATGTCCTCCCCTCTTTAAAAGCACAACCAGAAGATATATTCCTCTCTTTAAAGGCACAAGCAGAAGATATGCTCCCCTCTTTAAAAGCACAACCAGAAAATATACCCCCCCTTATCTTAGGTTAGAAGACTTGTCCAGACAAAGGCTGATGAAGATTCAAAGTCCTACATAACAGAAGGAAGTTCAAGCCTGTATTGCCCAGAGAGGTGTCAAACCCACTGAACTGCAGGAAATTCCACTGAACCTCTTTTGCAGTTTTTTTTTTTTTCCTATTTTTTTTTTTTTTTAAAAAAAGACAGTCCACGCTAAACACGTGGTGAAAGTCTTGAGGTCTCACCACAACTAGGTAATATCTAATTAATTACAGACACTCGATACACACAGCGTTGGCCTTAACAATAGTCTGTGAAAGCTCTATTGTGACAAGCAAAACATTATTTCATCTGAGTAGCAGGCATGTATACACACCTTCATGTGATGGGGTGCATAGTGCAATGCTTGCCGTAAGCAATCAATTGCCTTCTTTCCTTGGCCTTTTACCCTCCAGTAAAGAGCTGCCATGCTAGAGAGGACCCATGAAGTCTGATTCTGGCAAAAGAAGAACACAAAAACCAGTGTAAACACCTTGTAAACACCTGTACTGAACACTATGTCTTTCACTCTTCCAATTTATTTGATATATTGAGGTAGAGGATGTTACATTTAAAAATAGCATTAAGTATTTCAAAGCAGCAAAAAGTTTCTTATCTAAGAACATATATGCAATACCCAGGTAAATGAAATTGCCAAATGAAACAAATTCTGAATGCAACATAATTTTCTTAAGAAAGGAATAGCAGCTAAATAGCTTTAAACGGCAACCACAGTTTCAGCAGCCACAACAGCTTCTAACCAGCTACCTGATGCTGAGCATCTAGATGTGTATACACATTACCCAACATAAAGCAAAAAAATTTAGCTAAGTTAGCTGATTGGACTCATAGGCTCTCTGTAGTCACTAGACGGAGAAAGGATGCTCCTCAGAGCAGGAGCCTGAGAAGCCTAGCTGATTAAGTTTGGTGCCTCTAGCTGTGTGACTCCTACGTCACGTGTTAGAAAGGAAAATACTATGTGCTTGAATTCTGTGGACTCAGATACAGTAAATAAATGTTTATGCTCACATATGCAATTAGATAAGTAGCCATCTTGATTTTTTTGATTAGCTCTTGTGAATACTGAATGAGACCGGTAGACAGAAGAACTGCATTTTATTTTCAACACAGCTAGCCTGACTGAGAATTCTGTTTCTGGTCTCAGCACTAAATTTTCAACTTATCTGGATCAAGCTTGCTGTCTCCAGGGGGAACTGCAGCATGTAAAAGAAAAAGTTAGTATACACCTAAAGTGAAAAGAAACTAAGTCTTGTAATGTGAGCGTAAGAGTAACATATTTACTCTCTGGGAATGACAAAACTATATTTGCTTTAGTTCCAAAGCATAGTAAGTTCCTCAGATGGCTTTTGGTCTAACAGGCTAGGGGCACCTAAGGGCCGAGCTCTCTTTTCTGTAGTAGTTTGGGACGTCCTGCCCACTAGCTGTAAACATATAACAACAATCCCTGCATCCTTATTTACCTTGTTGATCCTGGGAAAACTATGTCGCTAATTACCTCCTCCAAAGGGCCTCAGCTGAGGTCCTTAGCAGCCTTAATCTAGCTAGGAAGCTTAGCTTTTCCTAGGGAGAACAGGAAGTGCAGCCTTACACATGGTGCCGTACCTCTGCCTGAACTCACCTGACACTTCAGCCCAACACTGCATAAGGTAAAAGGAAGTAGGCAGAGATGAGAGGAAGCCCCTGCCTGTCAGCTGTCTGACTGCTGCATGCCAGGAGCGTAACTTGAGAACTGAGCCATGGTTCAACTCCACTTTCCATAAGCTCCAAGTCAATGTAGCACAAAAAGAAAGCTGAGTGCTGAGAACCGCTGAAATGGTTTAATACATATCAACAACCACCAATACCGCTCGCTACAGGGCTGGAAACACTGGGAAATTTGACAAGCATAAGTTTTAGTAGAGAGATATGCAAGACATTTGACAGTGTAAGCACAGCTCAACAAAATACCTGTGAGGGCATTACAGATGCTGAATAGACACAAATCCCTAGTCCACCTTCTAATATGTTCCTTGCCTGGGATTTCATACAAACGGTTCAAGACTGGATTGACCACTATGTTAGTCATGAGCGTTAAGCCCAGACTTCTCACTTTTCTCATTTACACATACCTTTTCCAAAGCTTTGGCTATTCGAGTACCAACTTGTTCTAATGACTGTGGTGAGTACTGGTCTTTGCCAAGATTCTGTAGCACCTGCGAAAGAGGAAGAACAAATGCTTAGATGCTGGAACCTGGAAAGAGATGTCCCTCACTTGCTGGTTGCTTTTTTCACCAGCCTTTTACAAATGCTGTAACCTGTTCCAACCTAAACATCACTGTCTACCTTGAGTTAATACTATCTGTATCGTCACACGCTGTTATAACTCCATGGCACTGAATATTAAGAACGCTAGAAGTCTACGTATGCTCAGTTGGACTTTTCTTTCACTAATTCATCCATCAAGGGGCTATAAATACAAACACACTAACGATGTTTTAGGATTTCCCTCAGGCCAGATCATAGATGGCTAGGAAAACATTCTGGTAAAATATCACTTTCAGCTTACATGGTTCTTACAGTTTTATCCCAGCATTCACTCACTGAAGGTCACTTCTGGAGACAGGGCACTGAGCTAAATGCACCTTGGATCTGCCATGGTATGGCCATTTTTGTGTGACAGCCTTCAACTCTGGCATACCTCTTTCAGTTGACTTTCTCCAGTGTAATGCAAGCTGGCCCGACTAGAGACACCTTGCAGGTGGTCCAAAGTATGCATACTGGCTGGTAGATTTGGGTTACAAAGGGGCTCCATGGCTGGTTCTTGCAGCTGCGTGGCAAAATCAATGTGTTCTGTAATGCTACAAAGGTCATAAACCAAGCTGAATCAGTCAGGAGAAGAAAACAGAATAGTCATTACAAAGTTCTCAAGTAAGTGTAAACTGCCCAGAACCTGGCAGAATCTTGTTTGAGTAGCTCAAGGAACAAGAGAAACCACATCTTCCATCTGCACCTGCACTCTTCTTTGCAAGTCTGTTGATGAAATACCACATGTTTTCAAGCGTCTTTGAAATCCTGGCAGTTCTTTCTTACTTTAAAGAATACTAAAATCTTCAATTTATGCACACTGAAGGCCATGTAACTGTCTTGCTTTGTGCGAGTAACTTATTTAAGGTTAATATACAAGAGACTTACTCAATGTTCTTAGCAGAAACAGCAAGCCATGTGCTGGCTACAGTGGTAAGCTCTACCCTACGGAGTTTCAGGCATTCATCAGGACTTGGCCAGCCAAGGCTACGATAGTCACGCCTTTTCCCTTGAGAAAGGAGAGAAAAAAATATAGAAGAAACTGTCTGGAAGCAGAAAGACATTCTACTTCAACACAATGATTTACAATATACCTTATACCCGTGGACACATTCCCTACGTTATAAAAGTGACGGTCCTGCGGCCAGGTTCCTTTAAGAACATTCCTGAACCTAAAGGGACTGAATGGAACTTGTGAGATCCAAAGACGGACTGGATCCTACGCAATACAGATTAGGAGGTGGGGTTTTAAAACCTGTTTCATTACACTTTTTCAATAGCTACAGATTAAGAACAATCACCACTCTTGTTTACAGGTAATGTCTCTACTTAAATGTCCTTAAAGAAAGTTCTTAAGTGAGTCACCATTTATGTTCTACAGCTACAGTAAAAACTCATAAACGTTGACTGCTCCATCTTCTGACAATCCCAGGTGAAAAATAATGCCATTTCTTTTCAATGAATATTGTTTAAGACAATGGCTTTTACTGCATTCTTACACTCAAGATGGCAACATTTCTGAAACTATAAAGCAATTACACTTTAGTCCTCCCATTTTGCAGAGAAGTTAACCGAGGCAGGGAAAGGTTAAATGACTACTTGCTTTATGTTAATAAATAGATCACTGGGAGAAACAAGAATCTGATCTTCACATTTGAACCAACGCCTAAATGAAATCTTTCCCTTACATTTGGTGGATACTGTACAAAGTCCTAGGAATCCAGCTTGTGTTAAGTGTTAGGAAATATTTTCCTCTCATATCAGAAACATCTGAACTGTTTGAAACATAAGAAAAAAATCACTGTAGCCATAAATTTACACAGGGGGAAGCCAAGCTGAACAACGTGCCAATCTATCACACCAGCTACATAGGCAGTATTTCAGTATTTATTTTTAGTTACCTGAAATTTTGCCCATTTGGATGCAAATCCTATTTCCCATCCAAGGTATAGTAAACTGCCTCACTGTAGTTTTACAAAATAACGATGAAGTCTGTAATATCATGCCTTTTGTAAAGTATTCTGATTAAAGGATAATTAGCTTTGAGAAACACTGTGAAACTTCGGAGGGGAATGATCAGTTCTCATCACCACCACTGTGAACTATCTGATTGCAAGTTCTTCTTTGCATCAGCAAAAGATAGTGAGAGGCATGGAAACTCTACGGCGACAGTTCAGTAGTCTGAGAGGTAGTCAAACACAGGACAGCTCCCATCATTTCCCTGTTCTACCAGGAACTCCCCAGGTGACCTCCAATATGTTACTTAAACTTCTGATGATTTAGTTCTTGCAAAGAGGATGTCAGCAGATCCTGCCTCACAGGAGCGCTAGGAAAGTAACTACTTTACAATTGAGGGATGCTATGTAATAAAGCCACAAAAGTAGCTCAGGGGGAAGAGAAAATACATCAAGGAAAGGACAAGTATGCGCTCACAAATTATAGTGTTTTTATGTAATCCCTCCCCCCTGTTTAAATATTTAATTCAATAAGTTAGTTTTGTCAGTTGCTAAAAAAGGAGCTTGCTAAAGATTTAATGTAAAAGCCTTCAAAATGTGAAATCATTTTCCAGGTCATCAACTTGACAAGGACTACAATGTACTGGAGAACACATCTTTTCTTACACATCAGCCCTACGATATTAAGACTTTAGCTCTGGTAAAATCAAGGTAAGACAAAAAGTATGGGGGCCAATGAATTTGGTTCTCTTCTTTGGCATCATTAGGTTCCAGCAGCTCTAAATATCATCCCAAGCAATCGCGTGCTGAGGATTTCTGTCCACCTGAATGCACCCGCAGAACTAGCTTGCACACTCCAATTCCTGTTACTCAACTAGCAAAAACTCCAACCCTCTCTCCAAACCTCATCTATGTTGGTGCAAAACTCTACTCTTCTGTAGCTCCGCTCTTCTGGAAGACAGTCTCTAAGTTTTCTCTTATAATACCACCAAACCAATTACAGCAGAACACTTACATTTTAAAATTTATTTTTATTAGACCAACCTTTCTGCTTTTTGATTTTGTGTCTTATGTTTAGCCAGTAATCAATTCAAGCTCTCATCCTGTCTTTGTCTCTGAAGGGGTGTCTCTCATCTGATAAACTAAATTCTCTGCCCATTCAGTTTTAAAGAAAAAGATCATTAAACTCCCCTCTCTCTTTTACTACTTCTACTTATGGTATCTCCTCTGGAGAACCCACTCTTACCACCTCATCCCCAGAAGTTCTGGGAATTAACTAGAAAGTTTTCATTCAGCAGATCAAGTTACGTTGCACTTCATGAAGAAGGTGCAGAGGGAAGAGATTTCTAATTTTTCGATGTACTCATCTAGAAGGCATATTTCACTACATAGTCTTTGTGACGCTTATTTATGGTAATAAACCAGTGTAACAGAAAAGCTGCAAACGACTTGCTTTCTCTAGAAGCAGCAGGTTACCTATTGGTCCAGGAGAAGGTATCTTTGGTCCACTGATCTCCAGGGCAGTTTGGTAAAAGTTTTCATTTTCTCCATTAGTCCCTTCTTCCCCGTTTCTCCCAGCTGGCTCCTGGAGATCCAAGCTTTCAGCTTTTGGTTTCTTTAAACGTTTGACCTGAAAAGTGATCTACCAAAAGAACAGTATTAGCAAGGTTAACAGTAGAAACACCACGAGCATTATCAGCTCTAATACACCACTGGTTTTAGCCCAAAGATTCAATTTCAAAGATGTTACAGATGACGTCTTTCTCTCTCTCCTTCCCTCCCCATCTCAACCCATTCTCGAAGCCTGCTCACTTTCACTGCATCACACCGTGCAAACGAAGTACACAACTTCAATCTCCAACATTGGAGAAAACCAAGTTAACTGCCGGAGAACTGAAAGGCATTTTTCATGATATATTTTGTTTGTAACATGATGACAACAGATATTTCATTGTTTCCCTACTAACCAGAAGTTTTGGTTAGAAACTTTTCTCCTTTGTAACTGTGAGCAAGAAGTTTGAAGGCACCCAGCGTCGTTCAACACCTAAGCTCTTGCTGCTGATAATCAAGACTTATGATGTTAGTTTTAGTGATGCAGAGGCCTTTCCTTTAGAAGATGGATTGAAACGGTGCATTTCACACAAGCCATGAACCAGCTCTTTTAGGTACAGAGGGGAAGTTTCTATATATATACACCAGTGTTGAACTCCCTGAACTGTCCTCATCTTTCCCTCCTCCACAATAGTAAGTTGGTACAAGACTTAAGTAAACTCATCCGAACTTACCCATTCAGCTTCATCATCATCACCACAGTCCCCAAAACAGGAGCTAGCCAGTCCATCCTGAGATCCCTTCTTTAGGACTCGGATTCCCTGCAAGTCCATCCGACGACCTTTTACCTCCAGTGCTCCTTCAAAAGCTTCCTGAGGCCAAGAGTTTTCAAACTCATCCACCAAAGCCAGCATCTCTTCAGACATCCGATCATCTTCTAATCCCTCCATTCCTTCTGAACCGTTGCTTTCTGCAGTGACTGCGTCTAAGAGGGAATACCATAAAAACTTCAAAAATTCTTTTCCTGGTGCTTCCACAAATCATGTAAAAAGCATCTTTTTTCTGTGACCTGACTTTTACACTTGCACAAACCAAATATCACTGACTACTCACTGCATGCTGCAAATGGAGAGGGAGAGTTGAGAATGCAGACTTCCCCACTGCACATAAGCATCAACTGTTGCTTCAAAAATCAACACCTCTAGACCACCTTCATCAGTCTCCTTTCCAAACCAGAATTCTGCCTGTTTGAGGGAGTAAACAGGTGGTGTCTTTTATCTACATACATGCATTAAACATTGAATAAAGCTCTCTGTACCTTAGCCATAGACACTGGTTTTCTTCACTTCTGTCTGGCACAGCTGATACAGAATTCATTGAGCTACAACCAACAAGTGTTTGTAGACTCTTGCAGGAAACTACATCTTTTACCTTGGAAAATGTCTAAACTTTGATCTCTTTTTTTTATTTAATGCATTTTGATGTTATGCTTGGAGAAGAACAGTGAATGGAATGAAACCGGTTTTAAGGGTTACTTGTCACTTTATAGACGGAGGCGGGGCAAACATAGCTTCTTGGAAGAAGGAAGACAGCTCTTCTGAAAAATCTAGGATTGATTTATTTGCCAGCATTGATTTTGTAGGGTTGACTTACTTTCCAGTCTCAAGAAGGAGGGATCCCTTGCTGAACTCTGAGTAAGGACCTCTGGATCTTTTGTACCTCCCTCGGAGTGTCCTTCTGCCACTGCTGTAACTGACTCATGGTCATTGAAGTATTTCTCCTTCTCATGACTGACATCTGGATTTTTCTCATGACAGTGGCCTGAAAGAGAGAAATTTACCGATACACCATGTAAGGATGCTCCTCCTGGATACAAGTGCAGAAGCTGTACAGTGGAAACTACAGTCTTCTAGTTTTCTACATACGGATTAACAGAATAATTCTACAAGGTATCAAAGACTTCATTCAGTGATTAAAAAGCTGATCTGCCTCTTGACAAGGCAGATCACCTAAAAGAGTTACAGGAAATTATGTTATTAGGTATATACACTGCAAACTACTAATGAAAGAAATATCAGTTATCTTTTGAGGGAAGGTTGCACAGTATGTAGGAAATCACTGTGTGCTGGTAGCCACTCCGAGCATTCCCAAGACATATTTTTAGTGACAATGCACCACACGTGGGCGTTGCCTGCCATATGAACTTCACTTAAGCACCATAATGCTCACTGTGCTTATGTGCAAGAGAAAAAGGGCCAAGGCAGACTGACATGGGATTGCCAGGGTCTGAACTTCTGTGCCAGCAACAAACAGTATATAGAGAAGACCAGCTCATTAAATAGACAGACAAAAGCTATGAGTATTAATCTGTGCCAAAAATTCAGCTGAAAATTTAACACCTATAATTCTGTGGTCAGGTCACAGGCTCACATTCCACCACAGGCAAAGATCTAGGAATAACATTGGAAAAATCCAAATGTAGAGCCAGTAATGAGCAGATAAAAAAAGTACTAACTTGCAATACTACCCTTTGAGCATCCTTCAGTGAGACACTGTTAAGCTTTCAGAGCGTTTAAAGGGTAGCCACCAGCAACTTTGTAGCAATATTTTTGATTTCAAATACATTTTAGCTAAAGATCTCAGATTTTCTAACAATAATTACTTGTCAGTCTTCCAGGGCAAGAGGCGTTTAGAGAGCTGCTCCCTCGGCTGACCCCCAGAGCCCCACAGGTAGAGACAGGATTCTCCACACGTGTGAGAGGCTGGGAGCTGCCCTGAACCCCACTGCACAGCTATGGGGCCCAGACACGGACTGGGGCACCTGCCTCTCGTCACACGGGAAGCCTGTCACCATGGAGAAAAACACATCCCATGTACAAAGCTGCTGCTGCTCTCAAACCCCTCCTTCCTTTATTTCAATCACTTGTGAGTAAAAACAGCATACATACACAAATGAATTAAGCAGTACATAGCGAATCAGAGAAAGCTTAAATTAAATGCAAGATTCTCAAGTATGTTCCCCATTCTACCCTCATGAATGTGAATTGTATTGCTCCGTGCATATGGAAAGCATTATTTTTCTCAACTGGCAGCATAAAATGCAAAGAATGTAAATAAAGCAGATCAGTGACTCCTTTCTTCTCCATGCAATAATCCTGTGTGACAAAAGAATATTTTTAGGGCTCACTTTTATCAGACCAGCAGGATGAGAGGATGGTTGTAACTCTCGTGTAAGGGTAACCTGTTCCACCACTTCTCAGCAAAGGGAAACTATAGCTTTTTGCTGTAGCTCTCAACCTTTGCATCTGTGAACGCTCAGGTGACATCTTTGGAGGAGAAACAGACCAGCATTGTGCGTGTGTGTGTGGGGATGCGTGCGTTAGCAAAATCAAATAGAACTATATTCATAAACCCCCTGTGAAAACTATTTCTTGCTCTACCTTTTCTGCTGTATATAAAAGAAGTCGAACAATGTTATTTTACAAGTAAATACATAAAACGAGCAGTTAACTTCATAAACTCTAACATCTGCCATACAGTTATACTCTACCTTTCCTACTCTATCACTCATTGACTCTCTCTTTAATCCCCTCCCCATCTCCCCCATGCTGTCAATAAAAAATTAATTGGCTTCATTAAAAAAAAAAAATCACTTCAATATATGGAGATCCTTGTGTTTAATTTATGAGAAATAGTGTGCACAGAACCCTAAAGCTGAAACTAGTCCCCCTGCCTGACTTCAAACCAGCCTGATTTTGATGCAAGTCAGGTGCTTCTCAGTAATGTCATGACCACAATTCCCTTTGCTGAAGGTCAACTCATCATTGGTAAAGGAAAAAAGCAAAGGGTTTGAAAAACAGATGTCTGTTTTTAATTGAAATAAAAACACCAAAAAGAGGAAAAAAAAAAAGCTGGAAATACCAAGCAGAAGGAAAAAAAACCCATGAAGGCACTTAAAATTCTACTTAAGACCAACTCTGTTAATATTAATTTACAAACACTGACAGCTAAAAACAGACTAGATGAGAGTATTGGCTTTCTTGGGATCTGACAACTGCTATATACAGAAACCTGAGCGGCCTAATTTTTCCAAATCGCTGCTTTCTGATGTCACAGGAGGAAAAAACTGCTGGCTGGAAAAAACAATGGAAGTTCAAGACCTCTGATGAGTGTACCATGAAGCTGGTGGTACTGAAACACTGCAAGTCACAACTCCACAGCTTGTGTCAGCCAGATGCCTGAAGACCAACAGGGAAGACCACCAGGTAGGAGTGCGAGACCAGCAAGCGAAAAACACAGCCCCAAACTCCAGGCACATTCACTGGCTGCAGAATATTAGTTGTATCACTGCAATACTTACAACACCTTAGCTGTGTGAAGGACAACAGTGACTGTCACCCTACAACTACTCAGCTATGTATTATTTATTAACATTTCACATCTACTCTGGTTATCCAAATATACACCTAAAATTCACGTGTCCAAAGTCCTGACACGGCTAAAAAACTTGGAAGTCTAAAACTACCTCATAGTGCTTGATCAATTCAGCTTACTCCATCGTGAAAACTTTACAAGAGAAGGATCACTTTCTTGCTCATTTATTTTCTGAGAGCAGCTGGTGCCACTTTTCCTACTGATTCTGAAGAGCTAAGAAAGCACACAGGAAAGTGCATCAGAGTCTGTCCTACCTTATCAGACCTGGTTACTATGTTCCAGGCAGTGAAACAAAAATGCTACAGAGAAGACACAAAATAAGTGTCTGGGCCTTTATTTAAGTGGTAGAAATAATACAAATAAATAGCCTCATTGTGCCAGGTTAATGCAGAAAGTGGGAGGAAAAAAAGAAATAGTTCCTAAATTATAAAGCAAATCCATTGGATAGAAAAAGCAAATCCAAACTCTGAACTGAATCATAGAGACCTCGGAGATTTAAAGCATAACACAATATTATATATTAAAGGTCTCTTTCTCATACTGGTCTGATCTATAATTTTTTGGGGCCAATGTGAATGCACTTGTACAGCACTACCACAACACACATTTTAAATGCAGAAAAGATCTGCTACATCATCCATCCCATCTAATATTAACCACCTGCTTGATTTTCAGGACCCCTCTTGAATGCCCACCAAGGCTGTGATACCTACTACAGTCAGGAGGGTTAAAAAAACCCCCAAAAAGTCAGGCTTAGGTTCTTATTTAGGAATTGGATGATTCCAAACTCTTAAGTTGAAAACCACCTAGTATAAGGGAAGAAACACTCACAGTGTTGACACCTGTAGCAAGGAAGGAAAAATAGCAGGATGGGAAAGTGATACAGTAACAGACATTGAAGACCTGTCCCACCTCTAAAGGGATAACAAATATTTATTCTGAACTATACTTCATATTGCCACATTTCTCAGAAAAGTCACACTTGGAAACAATTATGAACTACCCTTATTACATATAAACTTTTTTGATAGTATGTGGGGTTTTTTTTTGTTTGTTTAAGAGCAAACTTCTGTCAATTTAGGTGACTCCAGGCCCTCACACTGAAAGCCACTTACCCAAAAATCAAGGAAAGAAATGCGAAGTGTTGAAAAGAGGAAAGAAGAACAAAAAATGCCCCCAGTGTATCACATGGAAGTGCTGCACCTTGAAGAAGGTCTTGGAAGTAATCAAACTGCCATTAAAGAGGACATTGATTATTTTAAAAACCTAAATTAACTGCCACTGTAGCTGTTTGTGTCTTGCGGTATGTCTGGCTGAGAGAACAAGACCTCATGAAATATTTTCACCATCTGATTCCTATATAATAACTTAAGATAGATGACTTGGTGTCATCAACAGCATTGGAAATAAAAAGTAAAATTATCTCCAAGTGCCTCTGGTAAGCACAGCATCTTTACTGATTGTTTATTCTTTGATTGTCAGTGTAGAGCTTGCAAAATATGGTATTCCTAAACTCCACCATCTATGTTCCAACAGACTAGGTTTAAAAAAATTATTGGCTCCTAACTTCATGTGATGAGACAAACTCATTTCCTTAAATTTCTGGTACATATTTAGAAGTTATGGTGGCAGAATAATGCTTTAAAACTAAAAGTCAAGTAATTTAAAGTTTTAGGTACTGATTTTTTCCAACCACTTGGAATAAGCAGAGCTGGATTATCTCTTGAATGATTACAAGAGTCAAGTGACTATTGCTGTAGCCAGTGACTTGCATTAGGTTATGCAAAATTCAAGTTGTCTGGAGGTAAGTGTCACTTAAATGATGTGCCTCTTTATGGTTAAACATTGCAAAGAGAGAACTGTACTTAATACAGAAGTCAGTCAGCCTAATACCTGAGTTGTCAGAGTACAGAACAAACTGAAACCAAGCTGCTAACAGGAATTATTAACCCCATACTTGTTTTTTGATGCATGCTCAAAACTAGTATTCCTCACAGTGAAATTTAGTAAAGAGTTCCCTTTTTTTTTTTAAAGCAGGAATGACACATCACTGAGCTTAGTGGAAACAGGTTTTAATCCCTGCATGCGGACTTATAGTCTCATCTACAGACATTTCAGGAGCAGTGCATCAATAAGCAGCCTTCTCTTTACTTCTGCTAGTCACTGCTTACACCTATGCAGAGAGAGACAAGTCAAAGGGAGTAGTGTATTACCACTTTACACGTGAAAACGTGTAACAATTAATGCTGCTCTTAGGTCATGTGAAAACTTTAGGGGTGCTTGCTGCTTGAGTGACACTGTGTATTTAGAAGTAGACCAAAATATATCCATTCTAGAAATGAAACTGAAAAACAGTATATTGTCACCCATCACTTTTATAGAACAAGTCCCGTTCAGTGCTTCATATCACAGGCAATATAACTTACCAGAGTTCACAAAAATAATCTGGAATGAACAAACTCACCTACCAGAGTGCATCTAGAACTACTGGGATCTCAGTCATCAAACTTTGGGCCAAACCGGCACCTGAAGAACTGTCTTACTTTTTGCACCACGGTGACGTCACTGCAATATGGCATTAAGAAGCCAGGGTAGTGTTATGGGGAAGTGCTGTTTGAGAGACCATCCTTCAGACAACATATAGAACATTAGCTTTGACTTTCATGGCAATATTAACACTGATGATTAACATACCACATACTCAAATTACCTTTAAGTTTCAAGGTGAATGTGATCATTTCCTAAAGGTCTTGTGAGCTACTAACAGCAACCATGTCATTCCAATCACACATGAACAGGTATTTGATTGCAAAACATTTAAGGGAAAAAATCCACACCAGTTATTTTGAGATGAGTTTTAAAAGCAATAGGATTAGCAGTAACTAAAGAAGAGACCTATCTTTAGCAGCTATTGCTGCTCTGCTCACCTTAATTATAAATTAACATGGTTCTATTACAATTTTGCTCTAAAATTAATGCATTCCTTTTCCTACCATTTTCCTGAAAAAGTACATATTTATACTTCAAAATAAATCCCATGATTGAGCTTTGAAAGCAGAAACTGCTAACCACTTATGACTAAACATGAGTGTCATTAAAAACATTACAGAAAGGTCATGAGCCATAATTGTTGAACTGCAAGATAGCACTGTGCTCCAGAAGCAACACCAAAGAAAATTTGGTGCTTTCCACGCACACAAGTGTAATAAAATAAAATAAAAAAAAAACCGACCCAAAAACCCTCAACCAAACAAACCCACCAAAAAACCCTCAGACTTCTCAGTTTATTTTTAGTGAGAAATGATCAACAAAGTGACAAACGGAGCAGGGAAGTAAAGGGAGAAGAAAAGTAAAAGTTCTAGGTTACAATTACCTGGCTACGCAATACTGACCTGTGAATGTTTGATAGGTCTATATTTAACACTCAAGTCCTATTACATATTCACTGTGAACTACAGGACCAGGAAAGATACAAAGCAGACGGGGAACCTACCTCTGCAGAAGCACAGAATAGTTCCAAGCCTTGTTGCAGACCCGAAAACAGCCCACCCAGCAGTCACTCTTGCTCTCTCTGAACCCAATAGTATCACTGCTTCCTTCAGCAAGGCATGATTATACTTCATAACAGTAACGCAACCGTACCTCCAGTACCTTTTACAGTTGTAACATACTGGGTAAATCACTAAAAACAGCGTATCTACTACCCACATATCATCACAGCTACTATTCTGGCATAACGAAGGACAGATTGTACTAAGTTCCCTCTCTGGTCAAGTATTTCAAGTTAAGTACCAATGCAGGTACTGGCAGAGAATGATGAGTGTAATGCCCAAAATTTAGACTAAGCTTTTGGTGTCTTTTCTCCCCACAGAGAAAAACTGTTCATTTTTAGCTTTTTCCTTTAATATAAACACTCATTTACAAAACTGGAAGTTACAGGACAAAAATAAACATTTTCAAAGCACAGGACATACTGCTAACTGAAAAATAAAAGCTAATTACAGAGAACAAATAATGAAAAGCAGTATGAAGTTATTTTAGAAGTTGATTTTCATAAATTCCTACCTCTTCTCTAAATTACTCCTTTAGATAAGTGGTCAGTGGCCCTTCTTCAAAGATGATGACAGGCATGCTCAAAATCAAATACTCAGGAGGTGTGCTACGTAACAAGCATTGGTTTGATGCATAGCAAAAACCAGGATGATTAATGTGGTCAAAATTTAGACTCAAGCACACAAAATGAAGCATACAAAAGTTCTTTTTTTTATTTATTCCACAACAGGTTTTCAATTAAGAGGATTATATAGTAAAACTGTTCTCACTCGTAGGGAAATAGTTTTTAAATCTGATTTGTAGCCAAAAGATGCCTCTAAATTGGCTTAGCTATAGATTTAAAGATTATCTATGTCTCATTACAGCAATTCTGATGAAACCTTTCAAAATGTAACAAATGCCAACAATACATAACCAGATTTCTTGTTCATATTAAGTGAGAGAAATACCTCACCATTGCATAACAGACCAGTCCCTGATGAACAGACACAAAAATTCTCCTTTTGAAACACAAAGAAGTGATAAATAAAACATGGGAAAAAAAGAGGAAGACAAACCTATTTAAATTAGAACACAATGCAGTTTAATAAGGGACATTCATGCAAATCATCTTGAAGAACTCAGCAGGTTACTTTATAACAGAGTAGAAAACGTGAACCCTCCTCCCAGCCCCCAAACAGCTCTTCCATAGTTAAAAACAGGAAGGGGAAAATCAAAGAGGTTGACTACCTAAAGCCTTCACTCTCCTCCTTCCTCAGCCACTAAAACAGGAGTTTGGTTTTTTTATGACACACCTCTAGCAGCAGTAACTTGCTCTATGATGCCTGTGAATAGGGCCCAAAAACATAGAAACATCTAAACATCTAAATTTAAGCCCTCCAATCCTGTCAGTGGATAAAAAAAGACTAGAAAGTCTCTCTTTCAGGGGACACTGCTCCTAAACATGGAGTATGAAGGTAAGTAGCACTCCAGTCTGAATGTCAGTCTGTGCCTCAAGAATAACTTTTGTTTTGTTCTATTTGATTGTTTTGGGGAAAGAGGGAAAGAAAGCACGAGAAACAAGCACATGTAAGTTCTGAAGACAAAGACTTGTCCTCTGTGCCTTCTCCTATGTGTGTCCTGTTTTTTTTAATTTTTTTTTTTTTACTGTCAGATAAGAAAAATAGTTACTTGTTAATTCCTTAACAATAAACACTCACCCACATTAGATGACAGTATAACATACGCTATGAATATCGAATGACTAGTATTTAGTTCCCTGCACACAACAGACTTCTGAAATCTGTTTCTGATTAAGCCATGGAAATTCTGAGCTTATGGATCACTAGCATAAGCAAAGGCAACACTGGCCTGCATTTGTTTTGCTCTCTTTCTAATCTTTCCTCCATCATAAGCCACATCCCTCTTTGTATGCTAACCATTAAATATTTTGTTAGATCTTTTTAGATCCTACGGTACCTATGAATTCAAGTTTAAAACGGACTTTAAGTACAAGACTAATCCACTCATGAGAAACAGCATCATGTAGTTGAACTCTACAACAGTTAACTAACACCAGTATGAGTTACTGTTAGCTTTCTGCTTCTCTCAGCATATGGAGTTGACATTATAAAGCCAAGTAACAGCCTTATGTGTGTGCCTTTTAACTACCACTCTGTTTGTAAGGTTTGCACCATATATTGGAGTTAAAACAGTATTCCACAGGGTCTTGATTTCACATTTTTAAAGAAAATATTTTTGAGTATTATGTTCATCCGTGCATCTCTTCATTAGGTTATACTGCTCAAGAAGAGCAGATTAACAGTCACACTTGATCCATGACAATTTATAGATTTGTATGGGATAGATATCCATGCAATCTTCCTCCTAACTGGAGATCAAAGCAGAGACACTGACACACTCAAATAGCAAAACAATGTATTAACTTGTCAGGTAGGCATGCCCTTTATCAATCTAACATAGCTTTTACGTGCTTAGCAGTTTGTCTGACAGGCAACATTTTACACAACTCCATGAAGAAGCAGAGTTGTTACTGTAAATAAGATTAAAATTAAAAAAAAAAAAAATAATAAATCAATCCTGGTTTTGAGGGATTGATGGACAAGAACTGGATTAGCCTTTTCTTGAGTCCAGGTAAGGAATACCTGCAGAAGGTTAAGTTTGACAAGAATACTGCCAACCACCCTAGTTTAGGATTCAATAGGAAAATACTCTCCTCACGCTGCCAGAACAGTACAAAGCTACAGAACAGTGCCTGCAGAAAGACTAGGAATTTTTGGAAGAATGTCCCTTCTCCCCAAAACTGCTGCATTCAAGAAGCATCAATCTCTTCCTCTAGGGAAACTTGGAATTGTCCTAGTTTCAGTCACTAGTAGCCAGAACAGATGATAGATTTAAAGCTTTGAGGACAGCCAGAGCACAACACAAACTCACATGAATCAGGCAAGCAACCTTAAAAGGAAAAAACAAATCAATAAAGTAGACAGATCAGGGGTAGTTAAGTGCCTGGCACTCCATGGCTCAGCATGCAGTGCTCATTTTAATCTGAGCACATGGCATTGCATGCTGCTTTGAGACAATCTCAACATGACTCATTACAGGCTGAGGCTACACATCACCACTTTACGAGTTCTCAGTTTTAAGACAAGTTAATACAGCCTTCAAGGTCTTGGCAAGTTGTTAATGATACTAAACTACGCATTGTGAGTCCTCCCATACATGAGGATCACATGTTCTTTCTCCTCCAAACATGCTTTAACCAACTCACTAGTTCAGTCTGTATAGCTTTACTATGAAGTTGTTCGTGCAACTACATCTTCCTGGAGATGTAGCTGGGGAATTACTATTCCTCCTAAAAAGGCTGCTGAACATATGCAGTTGTTGGACCTTTTTAACAAGGTCCAGCTCTAGGCAGTGCACACTATTCAGGTTCAGTAAGAATTTTTAGCAGCTATGTGCAAGAAACCACCACTGGCAAAAGCAGCTTCCCAAAAAGAGATGAAGACACAGACAGCAAATGTCTCATTTTGTCTACACTCCTATCACAAAAAAGCACCAAAAACATTGCAGAGAAATGTGTTACGTCTGATAACGGAAGGTATCAGGTTTTAAAAAATTCAGTTGGAAAGAGAACCTTTTCCCTTCCACTATAACCCCTGACGATCCTCCTCCTCCTCCTCCTCCATGAGCATGTAGTTATGCTGAAGTAACTGAAGGATCCAGATAACATATCATGAAGAATCGTTTGCACTACAAAGGCAGATAGAAATGGGAAGTGTCATATTGTATTTAGTTTAATACTGTATTGCTTTTCCTTCATATAGTAATGGTTTTGCATCAGTAAACTCACTGAACTCTCCTACAATTCTGAATTCCCTTCCACCGTGCTATCCCCATTTCCTCCGTTACTCCTGCAGCTGAGGCCATGACTTTCTTCTCCCTCCTCTGCTAGCCTGTGGCCTTCTGATCCTGGGAAAAGACAGAATGAACACAGACGACTAAATACTGCAGGCATACCATTCTTAACAGAGCATAATGCAAAGCGAGACTGATGACTGTTGGGAGAAGCTGTTAGGTACGCTGTCATGCTGTAAATAAGCACAATAAGTACGTAAGCTAGCAAAGACAGACTCTGCATGACTTTGCAGATCACCTAATGTTAGCATAAAAAGAAGCTGCAGACCAAATTCATCTGTTAGCACGTTTAACAAATGCAAAAGAGAATGACATTTGAGCAACAGAGATATACTTAAGGCAGCATGCTTTGTTCGCTGGTTACAGAAACCCTGAAGATGCAGAACGGCTTTCCAGCAAGCAGTAGCTTGGAAGCAATGTGCATGAGCAGTGAGTACACAGCCTTTGGATACTGCTCTGCATAGTTTTGAGGAAAAAAAAAAATACATGGCGCTTGGAAAGGAAGGATAGGTTTCAAATTGAGCTTGGCATCACACTACCAGGGCGAGGTCCTTCACTTTCAACTTCCTTCAGCCACTCAAAAGACACTAGACAAAGGCTTTTTAGGGAAAGATCTGATTTATATAGCAGGCACCAAATCAAATAGCAAAAACTATCAAAAAGACTGTGTCTGGTCAACTATCTTCCAGATCACAGCACTAAAATTTTAGGAATGCCATGATTATTGCAGCAAAGGTGGATGGCAGGAACTACTTCTTCCCTCACTGGGGTAGTGGTGCAGAAACGGTAGCACAAAACTGGAAGAATAATTGGGTCACATTATTCCCACAGAGCACAGTCTCACATAAGATTTCTTCAGGATCTCCCAGTCAGAGGCATGTCTGACATCTCCTGACACCCCCACCCCCTAGGGATGTCTGCCTCCAATAGGACAAAAAGCATTCCTCATTCTCCGTATCTCCCACCTGTCTGCATTCAGTAAGATGTTTTCATTCTACACAAGTACAATTAAACTCCTCTTACTCCTTTAGTGCTGCAGAGCTCAAATACAATGACCTAGATTCAACTTGGGCAGCACCAACAGATCTTTCAGATGGACTGACACTGTATGATTTCCCTTGCCAGAGATGCATGAGGGAGAAAGAATTCAGCTTGATTTTCATATCCCTGGTGGAACTTGCAGGGTGAACAGTAGGCACGAGGGTGCATGCATGTGTGTGCAGGGGCTAGAAATAAGCAACTGAGTATTTCACTTCAAATTATAACATTGATTTTAGAACTGCTACTGTTTAAGACAGAATCCACTTTCTCTATGCTACTATTAAACGACAATGCAAACATTTGCCACGATGCATTTCTGATTGCTCTGACAAGTTGTTCATGTGCTTCATAGAATTCCACTTGTTTAAAAACCCTACTGGTGTCGATTACTTTGATTATACAGATGAACTTTCCCATAAGGCAATGGAGAGAGTGTAAAAGCAACAGAGAAATGAATAGTCACAGATCCCAGTCTTTTCATTAATATAATCAGATAAGTAAGAGTACTAACATTTGTGGGGTCTAAATAAGGCTCGGGAGCACTCAAGAATTCTGCCTTTACATGATATGCAAGTCAAAGAAAGAAGCAGCTGAATTTTAAACATACAGTAGTGTTCAGTTCAGAATCCCATACAATTAGTACAGATTCTAGTCTTTTGCTTCAACTAAAACAAGATTAAATTCTGAGCTAAGCTCAACACCCTTCACCCCAAGAGTAAACATCCCCTCTTTCCACCTATTAACACTGTAAGTGATGAGCATTCCTCCGAGAAACAAGATACAGCAGCTTGAGAAGGAGGAAACTAAAATGCTATTATGACAAAAATGTCTAAAAGGACCTCATGCTATAGGAAATGGAAACAAAATTTAGCAGCCCCTTGCTGGAACTATCAAGTCAGTTATAGCTCGTAGAGGATCACTAAGTAAATGAAAGGTATATTTAAAAATGCAAATTATTTCACATCTCTATGTTTTAACACACTATTGTAAAGAAAATGTATGCAATGCTTTTGCTTAGTGCTTGTGTATCTGAAATTGCTATAGGGAACTCGAAGTGATTGCAGCTGTTAAGTTACAGTCACAGGCTTAGACTGTGATGTTGATTTAAGCAAGTTATTTAATCTGTCCATAAGCTTACTTTCAGAGTTTCAAGCAGAGATTCTCCTTTCAGGTCAACCTCCACTCTTCAGGTCAATTTGCTTAAAGGTCTAAGCTTATTAACTTTGTAAGAACTTAAGTGCTGGGGGACAAAGGAAAATTCATACACTTAAAAGATCAAATACCTTTCTCCCATGTTTTATTTTAAGAGGAAGTAGATGAAATAAACCGAGACTTTTGATTTCATGCGGTATAGGGTATTTGTACCACAAGAGGGCACTAAAACCATACTTAAAGTGGATCATTAAGCTATTGCTGTACATATTACACAACTGAGCCATAAGGTTAAGAAGCATGCATTGCTTTCACAAACATACCCACTCACTACATAAAAGGATTCAGATATCTTGATGGTATGCACATACATTCGTAATGTACTCACACTGCCACTACTTCCAACAGAGTAGCACAAAGCTTTTTATAAAAGCACTATCCTGCCACGTAATGAAAGACAGTGAGACTAAAGAAACTTGAAGCTTGAAACAAGTTGTGCTTCATGTTTTGAACTGAAACATAGAATGGTTTGGGTTGGAAGGGACCTTTCAAGATCATCCAGTCCAACACCCCTGAAACCCAGTAGCAAGAAAAGTCAGTCTATTAATAAAGTTTAAGATTTTGAATTTTGGTCTTGTCTAAAAGAACGTGAAGGGTATGAGCTCATAATGAAGTGGAACTGTCAGTCAGAGATAGATGCTTACAGTCAGATAAAAATATTTTGGGTACAAATGACTTCTGCTTGTCCAAGCAGCAATTCTGTCTACACACATAAGGAAAAGTCCTATGCAACAGCAATTAACAAATCAGCATGTTTCAACAACTAGCTGACCATCACGCAAAAAATATGGTTCTAGTATACTGTAACCTTTTTAATAAGGCTTGACAATAGCTGGATGTCCACATCAGCCAACGAAGTGCCACAGGAACAATCCCTTGGGCGTTAAGTTGGATATTCCTCTACAGACCTTATCACATGACAAAAGCTACTTGCAATTTTTTAAGCCATAAAGGTGTGCAAAACAAATCCTGGCAATGCACCATTTCAGTATCACACAAAAATAATGCTGGCTTTCTCTACTGGCTTAATAAGCAGCACAAAGCAAAAGTATCCCATTTCTGCAGCTCAGAGTTGACCATATTTTGCACATTAACTTTTTTACACTTGTTATGCAAGTCTCTTGCTTCTGTTATTTGTGTGTCAGATATGGCTGCTTAGGTATCTGTCAAGCAACATAAAGTTTCCGCTACTTAACATCCTTGGGGAATTGACTTGCCAGTAACATACCAGTTGATCATTCAGTAGAGCAACACCCTTAACATTGCCATGTCACCTCTGGAAGGACCACCACAGGATTCTCCCATAACAATAAGTCTTCCGACAATTTTCTCAGTTATTTGGGAATAAGGCAGTATGCCGGCTGATGGTCCAAGTAACGGAGGCCTATGTAGCACTGCAGCACTGTTGCTGTATAGTATCCATATTAGTTGCAACTGACTGAACTCCTGCAGTTGCCTAAAATACATGTCATACACGATATAGTCGTACCAAATTTTGGATACTTCACACACCCCCTCCATAAGAAAAAACCCACCAAAAACCTTTGCAGATTTATAAATCCTTTTATAATGAGAACAGACATTTATATAAACTTCAATGGAGGAGGCAGAAGTTAAATAGAGAAGTGTTGGTCTGATGTTTTTAATTCCTCTTCTCACATGCATGAAGTGACTTGGGTTTGAAATATAAATTTCTATCTAGAAAAGACGTAAGTTAGGAAAAAAACGTACTAGGCAGCAGTACAGACAGGAGCATATAAGCAAGAATCCAAGTCAGCATTAGTGTAACACACTTCCAAAGTCCTGTGCTAACAGCAAATATCCCAACATGCTCGAGAAAATTCCTATTTCACCTACTTGAAATATACATCAGACACATACTGTAATCAAAAATCAGACTGTAAATTCAGATTTTTGATCCCATATTCCATCCCATGCTAGCATGTAACTCCCACTGACCATTTGTTGGATTCCGCCGATGGCTCACGGCAACAGAGCAAGGAACTCCATGTGTTGCTAGTTAGTTCTGTTCTCGTGAACAGAGGCTTTTGACAGGCGAAGCAAAAACACAGCTATCACATAGGCCTACAACCCAAAGCACAGGCAGCCCTACTGCTGTTACTTTCAGAAATATCGAGTGAATGCTTATCAAAACAAGATATTAAACCACAGACAACATCTGACATTCCAATTTCTTCATAAGTTTATCAGCATAACATATCCATCTCAAAGGAGATGGATATAAAGAGTTATGACTTGCCATCAAATGCAGAATAACAAGAGGACAAACTAAATTCAGTATCGGATGTCCCCAAGCAGCAACACATGATATGAAAGGCTGTGAGACTCCTGAAGTAACAATCCAGTGATACTGGGATTGTCAAGCATACATTTGATCCATATATTTACAAATGTGCATAAGCTCTATGCCTATAGTCCCATTTAGAAAGTTGTGCAAAAGTAGTTTTCAGTTTGCACCTTGACATCAAAATGCGCCTTCCAGTCTGTCATGGAGCCAAACAAGTAGATTATGTTGCTTTATGAATCTTTTAAGTCTACATAATACTAACATTTTAACAAATGCTGTGAGTGCAACAAGTAATGTTAAATACTAGCATCTAAACACAGTTTGCATTTTTTAGGTTCTACATAGTGGTTGAATAATTGTATATGCTATTGCATACGTATGTAAGGTCAAAATTCAAACTTACAATCTCTTTTCAATTGTTTTCTTTGGACTGAAGGATGAACAGAAGGCTTCCAAAATTTCAGGATACTTCTAAGTGCGAAGTGTGATTTCTGGGCATACATTCTTGAAATAATGCTGATTTTGGAGACCTAACCTCACTTTCATATAGCCTGTCAAGGTTCCTCTCGAAGTCAGCTGAAGTTTACAGTGTAGAAACAGTATTTCCCCAAACCTTATCAAAGTAAGATAGGCAAATCTACCTTTCCATTTTTGAATTCTGAGTTTTGACTTAGATCACAAATCATCATCAAGGTTGAATTAATCAGTAAGTTTATTTTACATTCTGCACAAGAATGTACAAAGAACATTTACACTATTTGTCAGGTTCATACTTTCAGGTTTCTTGCACTCAGACAAAAGACGACCTAAAGGATATTATGAATAGAAATGAAAAAGAAAGAAATATTAAGACAGAAAAAGGCAGAAATATAAATATAAGGTGAAATACTTAAATACTGGAATACTGAAATTTAATGAGCAATTTAACATGCTAAGGCATATTCAGCACTCTCTCGATTCAGCAGATTCACAGATTCTTTAATAAACAAAACCAACCCAAATGTATCAGATGAATATACTCACACATTTTTAACTTGTGGCCAAGCTAGCAGAAAAGGAAAGCTAACACTTTTCTCATAAGCCCTTCTGATATGGGTTTCTCCTCACATTCAAGAAACACAAACTTCCTAAACAGCATATGCAGTGATTATTAACCTCAAAATGAACATCCTGGATCAAGAATCAATGCAAACAGGAGCCAAGAATTAGCTAAGCTAGAGGAGTGTGTTTTTAAGTATTACAACAAGTTTAAAGAAGAAAAGCAAACAAAAGAAAAGAAAGATGTAAAACACAGCCATTGCTCGTTACAATCTCAGTTCTGTGAATATACTTTTAAATTACTTTCTGCTTAACTTCAAAATAGAGTGGCTATCTATATTAATAGATAAATAATAAACCTATATTAAGGTTTAGCTGGAACAACTTTAACCTTGTGAGTTACAGGCATTTTTAAAGAAGACCTTAATAAAAAGTAAACAAACATGATTTTTTTTTTTTCCTAGAACAGTGGAAGGGTTTCTTGTGATGAAATGTGCAAGTCCCACTACTGCTTACAGTATCTGTAGGGATTTTTAAGAGAAAGGCAATCTGATGTTAAGAGATTCAATGAAAGGTACCAGTGTAAGAGTTGACATTATGGAAGTCAGCAAGAGACCCATCAGCTGGGCCATAATACTACTTACTACACTACATTTAGCCAAACAGCATTCATTCCTCTGCACAACTGTTGTGCTATCAACCAGAGCAAAAATGCATAACGCCATAAAAGATAGTATTATTCTAATAGCTTGGAATTTCACCTACAATGGCAGCGTCCATATTGTACCAGGTGATACGATGGCCTCTAGTCTATGTTTACACAGTGTAATTCTAGATGTTAAATCAGAGGAGGTTTCTCCATGTTTTTCCACTGGAGAGGGATTAAAAAAAAAAAATTCAGAGAAAGTCCTAGCAATACTGAAAATCAAAAGCATTTCTCTCATGTGAGGTCTTCATTTAAAAACAAAGGAAAGACTAGATGGAAAGATACCTTAGTGACTTTGAGAGAGAAGGTATTACAAAATATATTCATAAATGTTCTTCAAGGTTGATCATGAGCAGCATATTAGCCATATGAAAGTACAGACAAAATACTCGAAATATTCCAGTGGGATTCACTGAAATGAAAGAATCCATCTCCAAAAGCTATTATTAGGGGTATTTTTTATACAGGTAGCCACTAAGGACAACAAAGCATTCTACCTCAAATTTTTTAAAGTATTTTTGGAGGAGAAATTGGGTTCAAAGTCATTCTCACAGATTTTTGGAGGGTTAAGAGCAGTGACCACAGACCTATATACACAAAATAACATTGACACAATATAGTCTATTCTGTAAAGACTGAACACTAGAAAATGACATGCAAAGTACAGAACACGCTAAAAAAATATGAATTAGAACTAAACTGCTCTTCACCAAATTCTTCAGCTTTAAGAAAACGTATCCATCTGACTGTAAAATTTGAAGGGATGTACAAAGGGGCTGTTGAGTAGCCTAGCGGTAGTAGCTGTGCACTTCCATCAACAGTGAATCCAGCATTCCTCATTTACCAGTAAGAGATATTGGTGAGGCTGACACACTCAGGAAGTAATTCGCACTCAGTGGCAGCCCTCTAGATATTCAAGTTATCCTCAACCACTTTTTAATGGACCGTAACTTTTCCATTAAAAGCAGTGCCTCAAGCCTGGTCCTTACAGGGAGAAAGCACTATAAAGCAAAAGGGAAGATCCTTGGAAAAAAAAGTATAGTAATCATGAATTTCAGGTGCAACACCCAAGGCAAACAGACAGACACTATTTCACTTGCGGTCCATCTTTCAGCAGTTGCTTACCACTGCACACAGAAGACGTGATGTTGTATAGAAAAGGGTAAAACTGCAAACAGCGGATCATCTTCAGGCTGCTTTCACACTCCAAGCACTTGGTCGTCAAATCCAGTGCATGTCTGAAGGCCTGCAGGGCTCCACTAATGTTGTTCAGAGCCAGATAAGCGTTTCCCAGGCTCAAAAAAGTCAGAGGCTGCAAAGAGAAAAGCAACATACCCCAGCATAAGTATGTTCACTGTTTAAAATTGAAGCCAGCTAGGAAAACCCCTGTAAATCCACACCGTCTCAAATTTGGCTGGAAAGAATTTAGAAAACTTCTTAAGTAGGGACGTCCTATTCTTAGAATGAAGAACTAACAGCTTGATGCAATGGTGCTAAATGAAAGCTGTTTTGACATAAGGTTGTGTTCAGGATTCCATATTCCTGCGATGAAAAACAGCTGTTAAATACACACAAGCTGAAATGAAGCATTAAATACTTACTTATAACCCGTCATAAACATAATGCTTACTGCACAGAGTAGCAAAGAACTTAATTGAAATGCCTGAAGACATTTTAGAATTATTAAAAGTCAGCAAAAATGTAAAAATATTAGTAGTGTTCTAGCAGGACAGATGCATTTCTGTTGTCAAGATTGTTCAGGATTTACTCGAGCAGAACTAGGTTACTGAAAACACCAATGTCACACTAGCTTAGGGGTATATATTCATATTTACTTTCAATTCCTTACAAAACTTAGTATTTTTGTTCACTGCTTTTGGCTAGTCTCCCTAAAATATGTATTTTATTTTTTTTTAAAGTACAAATTATACACACTTTTTTCACTGGGTAGAATTTAATTAGCACTTTAATACAGGCACAAAGTAAAGCATTACATATTGTTTGTTGACTGAAATGTCTTTCACTTACACAAAGTAATTCACTGCAATTATAGTCATTATTCTAGCATTATGCTATTAATATTGCAACTTAGTAGTCGTTTTTTCCACTGAAATAATTTTACATTCATCATCTGAAAACGTGGAGATTGATCAGTAGCTTGAGATATTTTCAAACTCATCTTAGCTTAAACACCATTCAGAAAAAGGTGCAAGCTGAGCAACAGGATTTTTTTTTTTTTAAAGCTTTTGCTAACATAGCACATCCTTCACTCCCTGCAGCTGTAATTCATTTTGATTTGTATTTACTTTCCATTATATTCCAGGAAATACTATTCAAGTATAACTTCTCCTGCCAGATTTGATACAATAGGTATTACAGGACTGAGAATAGCTGAAAAAAACAGGAGCAGGCATTATTGCAATGAGGTAGGACTTGCCAATATTTTTGGAAAAAAGCCCTACTCACACAGCATGGCCCTAAGGTTCCCTCGGCTCCTCCCCTCTGAGGCTGTGCTTTCAAGTGTTCTTCTTAAGGCATGTCATTCAAGCATAGTTCTTTCTGTAGTTCCTTTTTGCACTCTCACCTGCCACCCAAATGGGCTAGATTCCTTTCCAACAATTGCAAAATTGTTCCTGGATGCTATACTGAAAAAGCTTATTCTGTTTTTTGCTTTTTTATGTGCTAGCTGACTGCTGGTCCAGCAGGTTTAAACTCTCTTTTTATCTAACTACAGAGGTAGAAGCACAGGAAAAAGTCACTTGAACTTCTTACTGAAGCATCTCGAATGTAAGACCAAAATTACTTGCTGCAGAAAAGGTGTCCCCCGCAATGCCTCCCCCCTCCCTCCCCTTCCTTTTCACAATTGTTCTGGCCAGTCCAGTAGTTTACAGAGTTTATACAGCAACTTTCTATGTGACATAGGTGACAACCTACAAAATGTTTATAATGTTACCATTCAGAAATACAAAAACCTCTTTTGAATCTATGGTTGGAAGTAAACTCATACAAACAACTAGAACACAGCTTTTCCTCTAGGTATATAGATGAAATCTAGGGACAAACAAAACAGTATAGATACAAAGTCAAGTGGCACAAAAAGATGTCTACACAGCCAAATATCTTGGTGACATATGTGCTACTTTAAGGGTTTTAAAAATCAAGCTACAAAGCTGACAGCATTACGGACCTCTGTTTTAGATGAAAACATTGCGAAAACACCAGGATTAGATTCACTGGAGCCACTGCTGATAATATAGGTTTTGGGAGGCAAAGCGTCCGTCATCTATTTTAGAAGAACTTCTGCTCTAGATGTTTATATTCTCACCCCCAGTGTGACCAAGAATTTAAATGAAAATTAACACCTGTTGCAAATCACAAGCTAGAAGTTGAACTGCATGCACAGGTAAGTAAGCACAAGTAACATGCGTTTAGAAAATAATAAAGGAAAGGACATTCAATGCTGAATGAACACAGAAAACATCATCTTACCTCAGAGGCATTGATGGCCAAAGCCTTCAGCAGAAGCCTGCTGGCATCCAAATGAAGACCATAATGAATCAAGAGGTTAGCAAGATTGACCAGAGGGATGTCCTGATACTCATGTGGAGCCAAATTAAATGCTTTTTGCAAACAGGTGATAGCAAAGGTGCTATTTCCAACTGCACGCCAGTACAATCCAGCTTCATTAAGCACAAGCCACAGAGGATCTTCCGGCTACAGGAGAGTCACGGAAAAGTAAGAAAACACCCACGAAGAAGTGTCTCAGGAAGACAGAATTGCCTGCTCTTTGGTAAGAAACAAACAGAACTCACTCTTGCATACTACCTTAGTAACTAGATAAAAATTACACTTTGCTGTGACTGATAGCAAATTATTCAGTCTGCTCTACCCTACTCAAATTGACCCAACTTACAGTCTGAACTGTAATTTAGTAGCAGCTGCTGCTCACACTCTACTCATATGACTGCCTTATATTATCACCACAAAATCACTTAAAATATACAAGTGATAATGGTTAGCTCGCTTCAGGAAGCAACATCTGTGAGCCACTTCAGTCTTAAAATTACATTAACACAGATCTATGCAGAAGCATTAGAATTTGAAGGTCAGGCACAGCTTTTAGGTTGTAGTTAGATGTGCTTCCAGGTCCTATATCCAACACACGATTTCCTGTCAATTTAAGGTTTCAGAATTCTTTCTTCTTAGATTAGGTATCTATTTGTCTTATGAAAGTTGACAAGTGACATGCATTAGTTACTGTCTAAAGATTATAAAACAGCAAGCAACAAGTGAGAGCAGGTGGAATAATGGAGGACAGAGCTATGTAAAACACCCACTTTTAGATGCAGCAGTTTGAAATGGTTTAGAAACACATTCTGGTTTTAATATCTTCAGCATTCCATGTAACCCAATTCTACAAAGAGTTTAAAGCATAAAAGCAACAACTGAAATTAACGTCCAATCCAACCTACACATCTGAAGCCCAAATCTATGCATGAGTAGGAAACACGCAGCTAGGAAAGAAGTGAAACAGATAAGGATCTTTACAGCAGTATTGCATTAACGCAATACAGCTGGCATTACAGTAATACTGTGTTAAAAAAGTTAATCAGTACAAAGATTTTCTTCCAGATTTTAAAAACAACGTCACACAGGAGGGTTCTGCCTATAGTTCAAGATGAACTGGAAGATATCAATATTACCTCTTTGTCTGGAGTACCTTACATAATCTATAATTGTAAGAGTATTTATCACCCCTATTTTGCAATGCACATACATAACATTACTTGCACGTTATTCATACCAAACTCCTCACTGAATCCCAATACAAAGATACCAACTGCGGCACTCCTGCTCTAGAAAGTTTATCATTAGCAAAACAGGCATGACACAACAGTGTTCTTACATCAGCATCTAAATGACTGAGAAGTTCAGATGTTTACAGTTAAAAACAAAATACCTATGCACTACAGCAGTAAGACATTAGATATGTCTAGAACCGTTCTGAACAGCGTAATAACAGGAATCAAGTCCTATTGTTAATTTTCCTTCTGGTTAAGACAGATGCACATAGTAAATGGTACTGATTTTAGACTAAAAACAATACACACACACAATGCCTTGCCACAACTTGTACAAGACAGTTAACTTGAGAAATATGAGCTTGACTTGTCAAAAAGTCAACCTCTATCTCAATGCTTCCTGTCATTTGACTTGTGATGACTCTTAAAGGCCCCACGCAAGATGAAGGTGGCATTCCACAGGGTGTTATATAGATGTACATTCTTTGCCCCACAGTGCTAATTATCCTGACAGTAGACTGACAGAGGGTTGATTTCTTTGGGGGGGAGTGGGCGGGAACGCAGGGCAGTGGGGAGGAGGAGGAAGAGCAAAAGGCAGGCATGTAGAGAGGGGTGAAAGATGGAAAAAGAGTTCCATGCTATTTCTCTCAGTTAAGCAAATTACTGCCAGGATTAGCTAATATATTCCTGCTCCATGTCCTGCAGTCATAACAAGAACAAGGAACTACAGGGCTGTTTGGTTCACACTAAGCTAAATTAAATGGATCCTTCTCTATATGTTTGTGCTTTACTTGTAAACATGGATTTTTAAGTTAGTTTCATCTCAGTTACAGGCAGTAAATAAGCTTATTTCATGCACATCACTAACTGACTTTGGAAGTATAGAAACAAGCCTCAAATAAGAATTCTGAATTCATCTCTTGCTACAGTTTTTGACATACCTTTTTCATGGCATGATCTAGAAATGCTCCTATCTTCGCCTGTGTAATAGTTGGAGTGTTGATACGAGAATGCAAGACCTGGACAACAAAGATTTTAAATTTTTTTTTTTTAAACAACTGAAGAAGTTTTACAGTATATATCTACACAGGTCATTCAAGTCTCACTTCCCTAAGTCTTCCTTTAGTAAAGGGGAAAAAAACCCAAAAAATTGTTCTAAATAGATGATGTGAAGATGTAACAATTAAAGCAGCCAATCTACAGAAAGCAGTATGAAGGAATAATCTCAGCCTAAAGTTACCAACTTGGTAGAACACAGTAGTTATTGGAAATCCCAAGAAGATGAATCATGTCAAGTGACTGTTAGAAGTTTTAAAAGAAAGCAGTGATTTAAAACCGTAAATTAACTTTCCAATTCTGCATGCTTTTGGTCAGCATTTGAAAGAAGTCAGACAACAAGTCTTATGCTGAGTGACAAGTTCTCTGTTTCTCCAGCCCTATTAGAAAGCACTTGCTCCCCTTTTTAGGAGGTACTGATTGGCTTGTGCTACCAAGTTTTCTTTTAAATATCAGAACATGAAAGGTTCCGAGTAAGACTTTTTAAGGCAATAAAGAGAGGAACTTTAAAACAGAAGAAAGCCAACAAGAAAAAGTCTCTTACTTGTCTTGCATGATCATCTGGCATCTTGAATTTCAAATCTAGATTACTGTCTAGTTCCTTGACCAGTATGTTTAGAGATTCGTTGTTACGAGCATCAGTAATGGAAGAACAGTCTGGTGCCTCGGTTTCTCCATGCCCAACAGTATCTCTTGGGATACTCAGGATTGGCTGGACCCTAGCAATAAGGAGAACCAAGACAAACTGATAGCATGTGTTGCATGTCACTGATACGTAAGAATCAACTACATTATCAACTGACAAGTCTCACACTGTAGACTGCCACAAGGCATGAGCTGCAAACCAGAAGAGTTCAAGGACTACCCTTCCCTTGAAAAGACATCAATAAATAAGGTCATTACTTTCCATTTTTAAGCACAGAATACCTGTAAATAATGGACAATACAGTGGAGATTAGACACAGAAGGTTCTCATATTATGCTAATAAGGATTGTATGAAGTTTAGGACTAAATAGAAAAAAGAAAATGCTGATGTTTTTTAAACTAAAGTTTGATTTCAAAAACATCAAGAGGTAACTAAATTATTTGGGAATAACATTCTAAGTTGAATATTGTTTTTTTTCAAAGGAAGCTTCAGGACATTTCTGGATGGGAATCTGCTTTAACACATGCTCAATACTAGAATTATACCGACTAGGAGAAGAAAGTTTATAATGTTAAGTGAGTAGGATATTATGAAATTGCATTGATCTATGTAAGGTAGCTATTGCAGCAGAGACACACTGATTTTATCCTATGTAATAACAAGTATTACTGACTATTCTAAAACGAAGCTGGTTTTCTACCTATGTCCCAAAGGAACAAGCCAGGGCTTTCCAGTCATAATCCTTTTTTAGCATTTTTTGGTCTTCACAGTTTTCTGTTATTATAACTAAAGCTAAGAGGATGTATGCTATGTACAACAGCTAGTTGTAGTTATTAAATAGATACCTCATTCTCTCTCAAGGTCTTAATTTTTTTTTTTTTTTAATATATGCTAGAAAACATTCAGGCTTCTGCTTAAATCTTCATATTTAATGTATTCACCTTGTACTAACAGTCAGGGAAGAATCACCAGGAAATTTGATCTGACTGTTACAGTTACTGTAAAGATGACAATAAAAGAAAACACCCTCCCTTCTGTGGAATGGCCAGAGAAAGAGGTCTAAACACATCTGTGCTGTTGATTGCATCCATCCTCTCCAGAAAGAAAATGCTCATTAAGATGTTAGTGTGAAAATTTACAAATATTACTTTAAAAAAAAAAAAAATCAACACTTGCCTGAATCCCCTATTTTCTGGAGGCAGAAAATAAGTTGGTAGTTCTTCTGGATCAGGAATTTTGGGGAAATATTTCATGCACTCTGATCGCCGAGGCCAAAGAATATGCTGTTTGTCCTAAGGGGGAAAGGAATTATTTTTTATTATTTTCTCAACATTTTTAATACTCTAATTAACAACCTAGTAAGAGCATAAGGAATAGTCTGGAGGAAAAAAAGAGCAGAGATCTTTTAAACTATTATTCTCCCGTCTTTTCTGGAATAACAGCAGTTCAGTTTTCTATCTTTACTCAGCTGTATTGCTTTATTTGCAGCAGGTGTCTGCAAAATTACCTAAGAACAACCCCCTCTGTGCTGTAGCAGAGGTTCAAATGATGGGAAACTGGTAAAGAGAAACTACAGAGATGCTTATACGTTGAAGAAATTCAGAATGCTACATTCTCCAGTTCTGCCATACATCAAAACTGTAGCCCAAATGCCAAGAAGTTTCACATAAACAACAAGGTCAAGATTCACTCTTTCACAACTTCTTTCTGAAAGGGCAAAGCTTATCCTATTCACTCACTTCATTGGATTCTACACTCCACACTGAAACAACAGAACGAGCAACAGGGGAAGACTGCAAGGACTGGCCGTGGTCGCTTTGGTTTGCATGAAGATCCAAATTCACAGATGTCATACTAGAAGTTGAAGAGTCTTCACCAAACTAGGAACAACAGAAAAACAATATTTAATAAGAAAAAGAGATGGTATATTACTGGCTGAATTTCTGTGCATTATTTACTCCCCCCGCCTCCCCCCCACCGTTTATGTAGTTAAGCCTCACTGATGAGCTGAAATTTGGGTAGCAGAAAAAAAATAATGGAAATTTAAGCCTCTTGATCCACGCATACCATGGAAAAGTAATATTCATGTTGTAAATAAATCAACAATGAAAACACAAGTGCAAATCACCACAAAAATGCTAAAAGGTACCAAGCAAACATTTCTAATAAACCACAAACAAAATCTATGTATCTAGACTGCATAGCTCTAGTTCAAGTCAGGGTTACTAAGACTCATGGCTTGCAAAATTATCTTGATAATCTGAATTTATAATTACTGTAATAGGAAGAACATCCAAGAAGAAAACCTAGCATAATTAATAATAATTATTCCTGTTTCTTAAGCTAGTTAAGAGGAAGCTCCAGAACACATTCCACGTGGCAAAATAAATGAAACCATAATCCTTATCTGTAGTTCTAACACAGCAGCGGTGTTGCTTGGGTGGCTTTCATTCTGGATTTTCAGGATTAGTATAGAACCTGCTTCCAAAACTTCTCAATATTGCTGTATCAGATTTCCTTGGTGCACTGTCTAATTCAAGATATATAATCAGTAAATACTCACAAAACTGGGCTAACACCTTATTTTTGGGCTGCAAAAGCACTCACTAGATTCAATACCATTTGTTAATTGCTTATGGCAGTTTTGTGCTGCTTCCGGTAGGAAAAAAGATTAAATTGGAAAGTGCATGCAAAAATTGTGTGGCTTGAGTCATACAACAGTGTAATAAACAAAATAAATTATGATCCATTTTACTCTGTAGAAATAAATGATTGACACAATATTATTTTAAACACGCTTTTAAGCTGTTATATTGGAATATTCTTTCCACTGAAGAATAACTCCTGTTCCATACACCACACACACTAGAAAATTAACTCCTCAGAAAACCTTTGCCTCCTCATTAATGTTAGCTGCCTAATGCTTTTTCTTGTTCTCTCTGAAGGAAACTAAATTGGAAAATTAAGCATGTTATGCTCCTGCTAGCATACCTGAAATGTATATTTATGTAAGAGAAAGTTGTAATTCCCCAAGTGAGGATTCTTGTACTTCCTAGAAAGAAAGACTTGACTCTTCTATGTAGGTTCAAAAAGCAAAGGACTCAACACAGAAGTGGCTGGTATGTCATAGGAAACTAAGACTTTGGAACAAAAGAAAGTTTTTCAATTAAAATAATTTCAATAGTTCTCTTTCCTAAGTAAAACAAAGTCTTATACAATAAACTCTCTAAATTTCTATAATCCACAGTGGATCTCAGATTGTATTACTAGCAAAAGAAACTAGCATTTAATACTTTACACTCTGGAAAACAGACTAAATGATTTCTCGCTATAATTACCACACTCAGAATGTACCCCCTTTGTCAAGCTTCAAAAAAACAAACAAAAAAAAAAGAGAACTATTTTGTTAATAAGGTAAATGGGATGCAACTTAAAGAACTTAAAGCGGTGGTATCAATTTACAAACAAACCTGAACATATTCTACATTTTCAAAAATGTCTCCGCGGTGATAACGAACAGGCTGGTCCCACTGGCAGTGCAAGCTATGCTGCTGGTTGCCCAGTCTACAAATCTGATGGTTCCCTGCAGAGCACAAAACATTTTTTTCTACTATATAAGTGAGGTTTCTAAGGAGATAAAGACAGCATACAGCCAACCCCTCTGTCCCCAATTTGGTCAATCCTTTTTATGTATTTAATCAGCACAGAAGAAATTCTGTCTTCAAAAGACTTGAAAAAAACCCTGTTCAAAAACGTATTGCAATCCCTTGTTTTAAGAAGCAAAGCACAACAGCCACTCAGAGGCAACAATATATAAAGAAGTTATGTCCTGACGTTAATCTGAATATGTGCAATTCTTCATTGCTATAATGAGCATGAACTCTAAAAGGCTGTACCTAATTGAGCTTCTTTTGCCATCTGTGTCTCGTGAATGATGTTCCTCAAGATTTGTTCCTCCTGGATGAGCTTGTACTTGTCTAAAACATCTTGCTGCCTAAGGTAATGGTCATGCTGCTTCTGATATTCCTTCAATTCATTTAATGTTCGCTGAAGTGATCTTGAAAATTCAACAGTAGAAAATATTTACTTCAAATGCTTTCAAAATACCAGCTTTTCCTACAGTGTTGCACATTTTCAACTTTGGGTTTCTTAAAGTATTCTTATGAATAATTTTACTGCATAGTCAAAGAAATACAGAAAGTTGAAACTCATTGTTCTATTTGAAATGTAAATAACTGCTGCAACAGAACAATAAAAATGAGGTTGTATGAATTGCCACTAGGATGGTTCTTTAGTTACCTATGCTGGGCTTCCAATTTTTGCTCAAGTTTTTGCTGACATAGGACAGCATGCTTCCTTTTTACAGCTTGCTCAAACCCTGGTTTGGCCTGCAGGGCATGATCGTAACACAGGACTGAGTGGTTGTACTCTCCAAGCATCTGAAGAATGACCGAGAGACAGAATTAGCCATTGTTTGGTGATATTTAATAAAAAATATTCCAAAACACTCTATTTTTAAAGAAGTCATTAACTCAAATTTTAATTTGTGCTAACGAACAGCCTGTCGTTTCTGAAACTCAAGCCACTATATCTGCTAAAGCGAAACTGCAGGAGAATTTCCCTGGGATTTATTTCCAAGTACAGATAAAAATCTTGGCTGAAAGACAGACTTTTGGATTAAAATATCTTGACAGAATCTTAAACATTAAGTGTGAAACGCATGTGGAACATAAGAGACATTGTAAAAGAGTAAAGCATTACAAGTAAAGCCAGAAAGATGAAATAATATTCGGTTTTCTACAAGTCTTGGAAAATAAAGATAGTATTTACTGCATATATATTTCCCAAGGTGTAATAGCTGGTAAAGAAGTCACTGTAATCCAGAGCTGCATGGACCACAATAGCTGCATCCGCAGAGAAGTGAGCCCGGTGCAGAATATTTGCCAAATTTACCAGTGCAATATCTTTATTTTGCCTAAAAGAAGAAAAGAAAATGAAAAGGAAAAAAGAAAAAACAGACATCAAAAGAAGGTCAGACTATGTAAGAATCATGCATAAGGATACACTTATTCTTCAGTCACATATTAAATATGTAATTTGATAGGAAACTGTCTAAATTATATATATGCCTAGTATAGCACATAAAGACTAAGAACAAATAACATGGATTATTCCTTAGGATACAGTCTTAGAAACTAAAACCTGTTTACTAACTAGGATAATTAGAAAAGCAATCTGAAAAGAAATCTTTCTTAGCAATCCTTACCTTGAAGAAAAATGAAGGGCACGCATGGCACATTCTACTACTTGGTATGGCTCATTCTTTATTCGCCAGTAAAAAGAAGCCATATTGTAGAGTACCCAGGAAGAAGAGTTCTGCAGTAAAAAGAAAGACACGAACTGTACTAACTACTAAGACATGAACTAAAAGGTTAACCAGGGCTTTTATTACTATGGGATGGAAACCTGAACTGTCGTCTAAGCTAAGTTATCCTCTTCCTCTGGAAAGCTGCCATTTGGCAATAGTTGTGAATGTTCAGGAAGAATGAACTAGCATATAAATGTATTAAAGAAACAGAACTTCTGCCATTCAGACAAGCAAAAATGCAAAATGAAATGAAATGAGATGTGACAGTAGTTTAAGCATCAGCAGCTTAGCTGAAGTTCAACAAAGAGTTCCTATATTTTGCAGGAAGGCTCTTCATAAAAACATACACATTTCAGTACTGTTGTTTCGTCTTTGCTCTTTAAGTGCCTGCATTTTTGTTTAAAAGCTCTTATCACCTTGAAAGAGCAATAAACGTGGCTTGCCAAACCACACTAATAAAGGAGTCATTAAAGATGATAGTAAATATCTATCTACTGGCTTTGCTGATGCCTTCTCCTACCTCTGCTTGCCTAGCAGAAAGCGTTTTTAGTCTGCCTTTTCTAACTGAAATGTAAACCAAAAATATATGTACAAAACTAGTACTGGATCTGATTGCATATGCCAGGCATATCTAATTTTGTGAGACCTTTCTAGCACTCTTTGTGCGTACAGTAAAATTACAGTTTCATACCTTCATTAGCCCATCGTAAATACGATGACCTATTTCCTCTATACTTCTTCCCAGCCTCCGTGATAAGTATGTGAAGATTGGATCTTCTTTAGGTAACAAAGGTGCGGAAAGATTAACTCTTTCTTGGACACCCTAAAATAAAAATTTAATAGAGGTATTTGCTGACACTTTAACTAAAAGTAGAGAAACGTACACAAGAGCATGACTCCCAGGAAAATTTACAGCTTGGTTATTTTACATTCTTATCATCCTTTTCTACCAAGATCTTGGGGACTTGACAGGATAATGTCACCTTTGACAAATGAATAATATATATTATTATAGACAGGCAAACACTAGAAGCAGTCAAAAGCAGTCTCTGCTTGTGAATGCTATAGGAGAAAAACTCATTTCTGGTAGCACTGTATATTTGGCAGCTATTGATTTACTAATGACCACTGAAGCACTTAACTCATGTTTGTCAGGTTACAGGCACACTATGAAAGTATCCCTACATCTCTTCTTTCGTCCTTCCCCAACAAACGTACTTGTTTCAAAAGTACATCCAGATCCAGGAACAGAGCTAGAAAACTTCAGTTCATGTTTTGTTCATAAGAAAATCCTTATTTGTAAAAGAAAAGTTATTTTAAAGACATGCAATAAAATAAATATCAAAATAAGCACTAAAGCTGTGTCTGCATTAGAAAATTTGCTCATACAACACTGTTGACAAAAACAATTTTTGCACCACACTTCCACTGTAACCCTTCTAAAGCAGATGAACTTTGTATTAGTAAAGAACAATTATCTCATCCTCTGAGTTAGGGCTTGGCATTCAGATACCAAAGAGACAGTCAAGTATGTTAAGAACTACCAACAAGCCTACAAAGAATTTTCGGACCCTGAATCTTCATATAGTTTAATGGCCCTGTTCAGCACTCTCTAATTTTCACCTGAAACAATTCACAAGTTAGAAACACTTCCAATGAAAGCTACTATTTTACTAATGTAAAATGTGAAAACAAAATACTCTATTTTCCTAAAACCACTCTCTAAAATAAGGCAAACAGCAACAAAAGAGAAACAGGATCTGTGTAACTGATGGAACTGTCCTCCTATAAGCAGGTACTTCAAGTGGGGCATGATTGTGGTTTAAAAAAAGTCTGAAACAGTCTTGAAAGATTACAATACCTTTCAACCTTGACTGAGAACTGCCAGTAAGAGTTTTCTATTCCTCTTCCTGATGAGGACAAAACCATAGTTGCATTTGCTTACTTACCCGTAAGTGCTGAAAAGCATGAATGCTGTATGGAAGATCTAGAACTTTTGTACAGTCCGGCTGCTGCAGATCTGGAGGCACTGGCGACTTTGTGTCTATATAGTCTTCAGGGCTGAGGACATAACAACATAACACAGCAGACTCCAGATTTAAATACTGCTAAAGTTCATACTACAGTATTGCAGCTGACAGACACAGTATTCTGATTTAATCGTTACAAAAATTCTCTGTTTGAGCACATTAGACCATTTCTAATGTCTTCCCAGATTTCAGTTGTATCAGGATGTCATCACTGTAGGATAAAGTAAATAAATTTCTGTCTGCTTTAGAGAAAACATCAACATTTGGACAGCCTCCAAAATGTATCAGCGTCAACCTAGTGTATCACTACTATGATTAATGATCTATCTGCCAGGAAAATGGCAGTGCATACAGATTAGAAGACTCTTCAACTGAAACAAACAAACAAATCCCAAGTATTAGTGAGAAGCCCAAGTGAAGGTATCTGAGGATAAAATTAATCTTTTCCCACTTCAAGTACTCATCTGATTACGTTAAAAAAATTAGAAAAACAAAACAGTCAGCCCTGAACATGAATTACCGATGAAGCTGAATGTCAAGCAGACTGTCCACACATCCTTTATTTGCTAAACACAGCAATATGTGCATGACCAGAAGGTTCAACAGCTTGGTAATCAACAGAATTTCATTCAAATTTAAGTCAAGACAGTTCCCACTACAAGAAGTGTATTTATCTCAAAACACCCAAAGCACACTCAAGCAAATCGAACCCCCTTCTACATGATGCACTTCACGTTTAATTCACACGTCTGGTCATCAGTACAGTTACAGTGGTAGAACTCTACAGTGATAGACTGGGAGGCTGGGCATAGAATGGAGAAATTTCATGGTAGGGCTAACGTGGACAGTTTGGGGGAGACAGCATTTCTGTGTTGCAACCTGTCTTAATTAGTGGCAGAGGTTATTTCAATTTTCTTTCACACTAACACAAAATAAAACAACTGTCATATAAAGAACAACCAGTGATAGTATTTTTCTTTTTAATTGCATTTAGAGGTTTTGTTGATTTTTTCATTCAGTAGAAATCTTAAAACATAAAGCATCTCATTACCGGATATCTTTGCTCTCTAAGGTGATGTATGTGCCATCATATAGATCTAGGTCCCCCAATGGCACCTTGGCTTTAATGCAGTCCGGATCCTCTTTATTATGCCTTTGTTCCAGCCCTGTGTCTCTGTCCTCATTTTCCTCTATATGAATCTTTTGAGCAACTAACTGTTTCTGTAGGAATAAAAAAAAGGAAACAGAAGAACGTATACTGATGAAAGCAAATGCTATAGCTGCTATGAGAAACAAAGTCCCACTTGAAGAAAATCTAAAACACTCTCCTCAGATTTTGGGAATATTTCCCTATATTTTATAACATCTGTAGGACTTTTTTTTATTTAGATGGAATATAAATACTTTCATTAGAGAACATGACTTGAATAGGCCCTTATTTTTCCTGCTTTACCTAAAAAGAGGGCTAATAGAATTCCAAATTCATGGTAGGCCATTCAGAAAAAGAAGAAACAGTTGTTAACAGTACATCAACTTTCCCAATATTTGGACCCTTTTCCTCCACTGCAAAACCTCATGGAAATAATATCAGGGATTGCAAACAAAATTATCTTCTTAACGAGTCAGCATGCTAAGTACAACTGAGGTGGCAGGCTAATGAAAGAATTCAGAGTGAAAATAATTTCTATGGATCAGTTTATGATGTACCTTAGGAGCTACCTTTCACCCTATAAAGTTCATAGGTACTGATTACTATGAGCAGTCAATAGACTAACAATCTGTCTCAGCACAGTAAGTTGTATTTAATTCTCACCTAGATCTGCAAATTGAAAACCCATTAAATATAAGGATTTGCATATGTGAAATGAGAAGAAAATTTGCATCTTTAATTAAAGCCATACACATTTGATAACACACTGCTATGCAATACTAGAAATATACAAGATCTTACAATAGATAACTTCTGCTGAAAGTAATTTGTATACCATAAATTGTACATTAGTCATTTCCAAAACCACAACCCATACCCTGAAAAGCTTACAACTGTTGTTCCATCCATAGCTAAAATGTCCACTACCACAAAAACAAGTATACCTTGATGAGAAAGACTGGCTGAATACAGTCACATAAGGGGCAGTCCTGCTTTTTTGCCTCCCTTCTACTTCTCCCATTCACCTAAAGCTACCTCTGATACTCATCTAACTTCCCAGATAGCTACTTATGCTAATCTGACAAAACCAAAGCTAGCACAAGAGAAAGAAGTGCATGGCCCAAAGAAAGGCTCTGAGCTGTTAGCTTGCCCAGCCCTTATGATATTTAAACTTTAAGTTATCAGTCTGAAGTTCATTAAAGCCCTTTCTGAAGGGTGTTTTTCAATAATAAATGGGTTTGAAGAAAACCAGAGGCTATCTGCTCTCTGATGTGTCCTAGAAAGAGCAATGGAGAGAACAGCCTGACACACCCAGAGAGGAGCACGGGGAAATTCATGGCCTACAGGCTGTACTCTAAATAGCAGCTGTAACAAATCTAAGACAACACTTCTACAAATAGTTCTGGAATATAGTAGTCAGCTACAGAATCCAGTACCTAAATGTCCTCACTTTAAAATATTAGGGTTTATGGATAACAACAGGGAATGATGTAGCTGGGGACAATGATAACCAGTTGAGCAAACTTGAGGCACAAAATTCTTGAGATCTGAAAATTCTTCATCCTTTCACTGAAGCACAATTATGCCAATAATGACTTCTGTTCCCCATCTAAATCTACCACTAAAAAGCTTATGAAAAAAATTCTGGATTTGCAGAAATTAGTTAGTACTTAATGTTATGCTTTACCTCCAGTTCTTTGAGGTAGTTAACTGTTGTTTCTTGTCTCATTAGTATTACCAAATCATGTGGGTTCCTCAAGTTCATTGGTGAATCCACCTGCAAGACATTTCAACAGTCCATAAGGTAAGACATTCTCCTAATTAGAGCAATTTTAAAAGGTAAGAAGTTATGTTTATTCAACTACAGTTTGTCTGTTCAGAAGTTTTCTGACCACTCAGCATTCATGTCATCTCCATATTTTAAATATCTACTTCAAACACCATTGTGATTTGAGAATCCAATTCAAACCATGCTTTAATTTTAAACCTATTTTAGTGTATTCAGGCACGCAAATTCTAAGCATAAGAGGCAAGTAAATTTCTCACAAAAAAATTTACTAAGACTACTGACTGCTGAAATACTAGGTACCTTAAATTACAATCGCAAAAACCTATTCTCTTTTATAGCTTTAAAATTCCTCCATAATGTCCCTCAATAGGCATTAAGTACCTCAGCTTCAAGTCAACTCCTCCATGCAACCAATTTAACACATTGGCCTACAGTTAAGATCTATTGCCTTCAGGATTAAGTAAATGAACAAAACCAAGAGGTAAGCAGACAAAGACCGAAACCTCTGTTATAGAAGACAGTGCTACAGCTTCCATAGCTATACACAGGAGTTGGCAGCTCAACAAAGAGTGACATTATGGGTAAGTCACAGACAAGAGTGATTACATGCCAGACCTTTATCGGTCCCTAACTGAGCCCAGTAAGCTATGGTACTTCACTCCACAGCTGAAATACCCCTCAGTCAAATCAGTTCAGTCAAGGAGGTGGTGTATGAGCAGCTGAGCTGATCCAAAGGCTCACCACAGCTGAAAGGCTCACCTCCAGGCTTCCAGTCCTGTTTCCTCCATTCTGTCAGCGTGATACCAGTTAGTCCTGCATGCCAGCTCTGGCGCCTACTAGGCTTTCTTGTGAGCTAACCCAAACTCAATAGCTGAACAGGACGTAATCCCCTACCAGTTGTTTTACCTGAACTAGTGAATTAAATTAGCTCATGGAGGATTCAGTGAGCATGAGAACAGAAGCAAAGAAATGGACAGGAGTATGTGATGACAGGATGAGAGGAAGAAGGGTGACAAGGACAGCAAGATCTCCCATTTTTAATGTAATGACTGTTACAGTAGACTATCTACATCAAGGTGTTCCTGGATCTGCTCAGTTTTTTCAAGTTTTCAGGATACAGAACTAGCTATCGCATAAACATGTAAGTAGTACCTGTGTGTTAGCGCTGATACTTCTACATGGGCTGTTCACCTCCATGAAATCTGTCCAAACTTGGTGACATTACAATTTAATGGAAAAGAAGCTCAAATCTACTTTCTTTGGACTACTGACTGTGCAGTCTACCTTCCTTGCAAGCCTCCCTACTGAGGAAGGATCCTATCCTCTAAGATGAAAGCATTTGTTCTCCCCCACCTCAACCCCCCCCCACCCAGGGTCGTTTTGGCTAAGTTGGGCTAAGGGCTCCTTTCCAAATCAAAAGCTGATCTGCTTCTTTTAGCATGGAGCTAAAGGTGGATGGCTACATACACAGTCCAGAAACGCACGCATAATGCATTTTCTGCCTTAAATTAATTCTCTTAGATCACCAGATGAATAGAAAATAATAGGTGCTACTGACGCCAGTTAATTTTTATACCGTGAATTTGGAGATTACGGATTTAACTGTTGCCAATCAAGGGTGACCAAGTATCCACAACGATCCAGAGAACTACAAGAAAATAGCATAACAAAAAAAACTATCGAAGTTGTTAGTTGAAGTATTAAAGTCTACAGCATTTTACTTACAGTCACATTTCTCATTTCCTCCTATGGGCCCCACCTCACTTTGCAACTGGTTGCACACAAAACGAGTTAGGTACTAAATGCAGAACTTTTTCATGCCTCATTTGCTAAAGAAACTACTGTGGTATGTGCAAGCGAATGAGAGATGAATTTGCAAAGAAAATAAGGGAAAGTTTTACTGTGTTTAAAGCACTTAATCGCCCATTCCAAAATAGCACTGTTCCTCTGACAAGTAAAGGCTGTTTGCATGATATCACAGAGTCACTGAGAGCAAAGTCAACTATCAGCTCCACTTTCAATGACAAACTGCACCTGGGGAGTGATTTCTTTGCAGAAAGTTATGCGGGCAACCACCATTTAGAAAGCCTTACTCTGAAAGACGAAGGATCTTGGCTCACCATTCATTCAGAAACAGAATGATATTTGGGTACAGCTCCTGTTTTTAATTTTCAATAAAACAGTCTCATGAGCGTTAGGTCTGAATTTAGCATTGGGGAATTTGGAGGGGTATGTTACCAATCCAGCACGCACGGGTTGACAGAAAAGTAACGCAAAAAGTACCAAATCCCTATCAACTATTACCTGGAAGCAGAAATCAAAGTGACAACAAAAATCAAACAGCAATGTCACTGAATCAATTCATAAAGCTATGTTAGTCCACTAGGAAATCATGTCAATTTAAGCAGCATGCATGATATTTTTCTTTAGTCTTCAGATTTACACTTCCAGATCTGACCTCAGATTGTCACCAGCATGTGAGCACTTTCTAATAATAGCAAACCAATTCAACCTAGTAGAAAGTTAATATTATTAAATAACCTTAGCAGTCATTATCTCTTTAAGACCAATGCAGTATGTAAACAAAAAGCTCTAAAATCAAAACTTCAGTAGTAAATCCAATCTTACATTTATTTACAATTGATCATTTCTGACTCTGAAAGTTCAAGACTTCTATTGCAAGAAATTATCAGAGTAAAGACTATTATTAGCTCCTAAAAATAAAAATCCAATTTAGGTGCACTAATTTCTGAGAAAGAATTTGAGTGGAAAAATTAAGCAGCTACACTGGACAATCATGCAAGGTTTGCACAGGAAACTTGAGCCAGCACATCCAAATGTGTTCAGAGCACTTTTGGCAGCTTGTAAAAGTGAGCCAAATATACTGTATCAGTTCTTATACTCTTCAGTTTATACATTTACAGTATGAAGGCATTACAAAACAATAACCGAGGAAATAAAAAGCATCCTGCAGACATTCAAAACCCGCCTGGACACCATCCTGTGCAACCTGCCCTAGGTGACCCTGCTCTGTCAGGGGGCTGGACTAGATGATCTCCAGAGGTCCCTTCCAACTCCTGTGATTCTGCGATTCTGTGATTCAGATCTACAAAAAAAATGCTATATGACACAAAGGGAAACAGATTCTTAATTGAAAACCACAGGGGATCTTATGATATCATGCCTGCAAATGAGGAAAATAGTGCCAACCTGGTCTTCAACAGGCATCAGTTTGGAGGATGATGGTGCTCAAACCTAAGAATTTCACAGAATTTAAAGTGCAATCACCTGATCCTGCTTAGATTAATGCACAAAAATTACTCTGCTGCTAAGTAGGAGAATCCTCCCGTTTCTTACTACCTGTAATCTTACAGGTCCACTGAGAAAACAGGCCAGCCAATTCAGCTGAAGAATAACTTAAAAGATTAAACAATTAGTTTTCAGCCAGAACAGCAGACTAGTCTGAATGCTCAGGTGAGCATCTCATCATCCCCCTCTCCATAGCCACAGCCATGTGGCTCTTGAACTGCAACCTGTTCCTCTCAGATCCAGCCAGCAATACTGTCAAGACTTCTAGTTCGTTATCCACCTTTTTGCAACATCGCCCCCCAGATCAAACACATTTTCTTTTACAGTGCCCACAGTTCCTACAGCTGGAAAAAGACAAAGCTGACCTACTCAGCTGTGAAGAGCACCAATACTGCATTTGGCACCACCCAGGGCAGTAATGCCACCTCATGAAGAGTTTAGCACAGCAACTAAGTAGCAAACAAAGACATAATATCCGCATAATGTACACAGCAGAGGTAACTGCAGCAGGGGTAAAGACAAGCGGGCAGCAGCACATGCTGAAATCAAGAATGCACACTTGGAGCCCCGCAGGGCTCACCTACTGGGTGCTCACATTTCGCCCCATCCTCGCTGCTGGTGCTGCCCACGCCCGAGTGCCACCTAGCATCTTCCTGCTTTCCAGGTGCAGCCATATCCCAAACCCCAGAAAACTATACCCCGAATAAAAAACATAAGACATGCCAGAACTTTCCTGTGGGCTGCTGCTTAGAAAAATTTAGAGACAACACCACATCCCAAAGATTTGGAAAAGCCCTCAGAGCTTCACTCATCAAACAATTCTTTAGTCAGCAATACAACAGTCCCAATGAAATGGATATAATGGATACACGGAGACTGTATGGATTACATCCCTCCCTTCCCACAAGAAAAATACCCTAAAGACTCTATGTAGATTTTAGAAGATACTGGTTTAATTCAGTCTCATGTCATGCCTATGCGTCTCTCAGACACTCGCTGCTTCTATTTAATAGTCACCCAGAGACTAATCTGGTTGTGGAAATGCCTCCAGTCTCAAGAAAGTATGTAAAACAAAACAAGAGGCTGGCTCCACAAGAGAAGTTCTGCATAAAATACCAACTTATTTTTCTTTTCTTTATGTCTGTTACCTTTGCACAGTTGAACTACATCTTCATGGCATCCATTAGGGAAAATACTTCTTTAGATAGAAAACAGTAAGCAATGTGGATAGTACTGGATTATTTTGAGGAAAGAGCATATTATATCCACAATTACATACGATCTTATGGTACAAACAGTATGTACTTACTAGCTCATAGCCATAGCTCCCCTCTTTTATGACAGCTCAGGTATTTGCAAATAATTGTGTACTGAAAGCCTCCTGCTCTAAAATAAAGGGCGTACGTGGCCCCTGTCTTACTAAGCTTCACCAGACTTGCTGATGATAATAGTTCTGGGACCACTGGAATGAATAGAAGTTTGTATTTGTTCTAAGCACTGCTAAAGATGTGTGTGGTACAGTGTTTGCATTTAATGTCAGTTTTTAAACAACTAACAAGTAAGGAAAACAGAACAAACCTTTGCTCTGGAAACTAGCATAGGTCTGACTTCAGCAGTTAAAAACTTATTAGAAGGCAGGTGTTATTTCAAAAGCTACCATGTTTTATTTCAACACTGTAACAGCTGCAATCAAATACCCAGGTGTTCTCAGATGCTTCTTTTTACCTTAGGATTGAATCTACTGCCAGGCAGGACTTGGTCTCACTTTAGTGTGTTACACACTCTCCCCTACCACACGGACAGTTGCAGATATCTGCCTCCTCCCCCATCAGTGTTAAAAACCACTTCACATTTGATGCTTCCTGTCACATTTAAGACAGGAGCTGAGGATGTTACCATAAATTCAAATTGCATTAGAAATGGTAGCTTTGCTTTTCTGCAATATAGGACAGTGGCCTGCTAATACTACAGATCCTTCACTCCTTCATGCAAAGTCTGTTGTGCCTCATCATCTGATTGGGAGAGTCAGAAGAGTGAAAAACAGACGGATATTGTGATTTCGCTTACCTTCTGCAAAATGTATGCAACTCCCCACAAGACCGCTGGGATGAAACAAAACAGACACCAGCCTGCAGAGCATTTACAGCCTCGTGGTGAGGACAGTGGAGACTCCTGCACCAGAACATATGCTTGTTCCAACTTACTCATTTTTGACTCAAAGTATTAGGCTGATGGCAGAGCAGCATTTTCATTTACTTTTCCTCCAAAGTGCTGAAACTGTGACACTTGAGATGAAGTGCTTGAAATGCAAGAATCTGACTTCAATTCAAACATAGTAAACGGGGAAAAAAATAGTGCTGAAAAGTTTTCCTTGAACCTCTGATGGCTACTATAGCTACACTGCGGAGAGCCTGCCAGTAAACCCCTTTCAGAATAAGTGCTCTCTGTTAAACTTTGCCCAAAGGTGAAAGTTTCTTTATAAAGCACAGTTCAAATTTATTCATGTCACAAAGTACACCAAGAACTTGATTCAGCAAGAAACACACAGAATTTTTCTAACAAAAAAAAAGACTTTGGAGTTGAATCAACCCTTGAAGTTTTATAGTGTCTCTTGTGTTACCTGCATATATCAAAGTCTCTGACTAAATACACTTGTAAGTTTTGCCAAACCTTCTGGTATATTTTTTCCCCACAATCCATATATATTGCACCAGGAAGTAAATTTATTTATTTATTTATTTATTAAGATGAGGGTCAATGAATGCCTCTGTCAACTATTTTTAGGTAATGCTTTTTTTAAAGTCATGTGGAAATCCCACTGTTAACTGAGGCACAGAAACATCAAAATCAGAACAGCTGTTAGTGCCTCTGCATGTTCTAAAAAGCTTTCTCCTACATGCAGAAGGCAGATTATGACAGAAAGAAGCTGGAAAAAGATACTACATCAAACAGTGGCATACAGCAAAATAGGCTCCTCATACTTGTTTTATAGATAGTGGATCTTTTGTCACTGTACTTGCTAAATGAAGGCAATTCCCACTCAAATAGGCTGGCACTCCTTGCAGGCTCAAGTGGGAGCGAGGGATCTAAGAACTGATGCTTGCCTTTTGGCATATTCTTGTTGTCTTAAGATACTCTACACTCCAACATGATGCTACCACAGCATTTCTGAAAAAGCTGCAAAAAAATCTGTATAGGTTTCAGTGCAAGACAAGCTACAAAACTGAAAAATATATGCTTTCGCTTATCCAACTGATAAGCAGGGAGTGTCGGAAGACAGTTGTTCCAATGGATGTCACCGAAAAATTCACACAGAAAAATCATGTTGAATTAAGTTTTTATAAAAAGTATTGAGACATTTAAAAGCTTCCAGCTGCAGAATCTGTTAACAAACAGTATTAGGTGTTCGGACATTATTAAGAGTAGCTGTGCTACAGGGAAAACAGAAATTTTAAACACTCATAGCACTTCAAACATTAAACCTACAAAGTTGCAGTATTACTGAATAGGTCTGCTCAACTGAGATCACTTCCAGAGAGCACACCAGCTATGAATATCGTAGATAACAGATCTAAATACAAAGGAAAACAAGACTTTATTTGTAGCACCACTTGTCTGCAACGTGTTGTTGGTCACAAAGGTAAAAAACAAATTTCCAATGTCTATACTCTAGCTAAGGTTTATTTTCTACAGTAGCAAACCAGATGCCAGCCATACGTTCAGCTGAATCAGAACAAGAGATAAAGAGATCACGCCTATACATCTGTAACGAACAAGTATTTGTTTTCATAAAGGCAGACTGGTTCCTGCTGCCTGCTCACTGCAAAGTCCTAAAAATATTAAGTGTTGTAATGTTGAAACTACAGAAAAGGAAAAATACTAGACTTGCAAGATACCTAAAAATGTTAACCCTGAGCAACAATTTCTTCAGCAAATGAACAGCAGACAACCCATTAGTTTTCTTCTGGTTAAACTGTAAGGGAAATGACTTTATCCAGGGATATATTTTTAGGGCAGGCACTTTATACCTAACTGCTTAGTAGCAGGTAGGGATTCAGCTTTAAATGTTTAAAAAATAAATAAATAAAAAATAGAGTTCAGCTACCTGAAACAACGGTGGATTTCACAGTCCCGCTGCCTTTGCTCTTTTGGGCTTTGATGGGGCCTTCATGCAAACATGTGTTTAGGCTACTTCCAGGCTATCCTTTTGCTGTGAAGCTCACAACATGGGGAGGGCATGCCAGGCACCAAGCGCAGCTTTCACCACAGAATAATCAGTTCTGAACAGCTGATTGGTATGATCTTGTCACTTTGTTCTACCCTTATTTTAAAAGTGATGGAAAACAGGATAAGAGGCCAGGAAATCGAAGTGTGAGGATGCTAAGAGAAACGGTACCTGGGAGCCACCCTGTGCCCGGAAGACAAAGGCTGTACAGAAACACCAGGAGTGGAGGAGCGAGCAGGACATGGTGTCTACACACGGTCAGAGCCACCACTGGGGCCTTCTGGACTGACAAACTGAAACACCTCGGCATATATTACTATGCTGGGCTAAATCCAGACGATTTTGTATTAAAGCTTTGCTGTCAGCAGTCAAAATCTGGCATAAGGTCACCTGTGAGATTGCAGCAGGCGTGAGGGGCACGGGCACCAACAGCCACACATCAGCAGCCCTTTGGATCTGCATCTTGGCTCCTCCACCTCAGATGCAAATCTTTCACTGCTGAGTTGCGAATAGTGAAAGCTACTTCTCCTCTACCACTGCCCCAAAGAACAAAAAAATTTGCATTTTTGCCTGCACTCCACATACAGGCTACTACAAGGCCTATTTTTATCAAATTTGGGTCTAGCTGTGACCTTAACAGTGACACAGAAAGACATGGCTGAGCTGGTGCAGTTCTAGGTCAGCAGCACCATTCACTACCTGAACACAAAAGTGTTCAGGTTCAAACTTTGCGAATATACTTATGAAAAGGCAGAAAATTTAAAATGAGGGGTGGTTTTTGTTTGGTTGTTTTTTTTTTTTTTAATTACTACTTTTCACACTAGAGGAAGGCCTAAATCCCACAGTCTTTTGGTGATCAAGAGAGACATTTTAAAACAGAACAAGTTTCCCTTTTTCTGAGGATAAGCTGACCTATGCTTCAAAGCCATCATGCTTCAGCTCATCACCCTGGCCCTGCAGGACATCTAATGAACTATGGTAGACTCACATCAGCCTCCAGCCTGGCTCTCTTTGCACACACTCATAAAGAGGCACATTTACTGGCACCTGTTTTGGGGAAGGCATGCTACGTTACACACTTCAGTAAGAACCAACAGTTAGCACACAACAGACTTGGAAGGATAAGAAATTTAGTCAAGAAAGAGGTCACATGGCCAAGCAAACTAACCTTTAGAGAAAGAGCAAAGCAAATGCCCACCTGTCATCTTCAAGATAGGACTGTTCTCATCTCAACTTGTTAGCATACACATGCAAAGGACAGACATCAGTAATGCATTAACCAGCTCTGAAGCCATCCATGAATCATCTTGCCTTGCTGCAACTTGAGGCACGCTAGCATTCAAATCCACAACCAAATGAACAACTGTTAGGTAATGTCTACCCTCTTTACTTGTACTAAGCCAGAATTAAGTACACTACTACACTGCATGAAATTCAGATGTCACGTTTATTGAGTGGTTAATCTTCTTAGCCCCAAACAGGCTAACCAGCATTGGTCATTCTCCCTCTTCTCCAGATCTTCTCTAAGAAACTTCAAAACACATGACAGTGCATTAAAAACAAAACAACTTTTTGCCAACTCATATTCCTCGCCAGGGGCTCTCTGCTCCTGGCAACACTTCCCCAGTCCTGCTTTGCACTATCTGCGTGGTAGGTTTCTTTGCTTCTTTTAGTTCAGTTACTCAAAACTAACTTTTTGAGCATTTATAGCAGTCCACATAAAGGCAGTCCTTCGAGTCCCTGTCAGCTTGCTCAGCTTTAATTGCTTCCATCAAGGGATCTTTAGAAAGACCCTACCTCAGCTCTAATATGTCACGTCTCTGAGAAATGTCACTTGTTTGTCCTCTCTTTACGCCAAGTTTCTCCCTTCTCTTGAAGTACACCAGTATTTCTACAGTGGCTAGTTTCCCTATTGGCAGACAAGCACTGTCTAAAATCAGTTATGTATTAGCCTGAACTTTATACTGCAAGTTGTGAAATGAGAAGGCTTATAAACATGTGCATTGAGCAGATATAATCTCATTGAAGAGGCATGATTACTCAGTCCCTGGCTTTGCAGGAACACACATTTGAAAGTGGACTCAGACCAAAAGAAGAATATGAACTGATCCAGAGAATGATGTATTTGACCTGAAAGCAGGCTACTAGAGCAACAGATGCAGCTTGATGGCTTTTCTCTTGATGGCTTACCGAGACAACAAAATGTTACATGCACTGCTGGGAATTAATTTGTTTCTTCATTCAGAAATGCTCACTCGAAACTGGAACAGTAAGGTCTACTTAGCAAGCACTCCCATTTACTAGATGAGATCTCGCTGATATACAGAAAATTGTTCAGTTTGTCTTAATTTTGCCACCCCTGCCAGGTTGTTGTATGACTAGGAACTCCAGCTCAAGTCTCAGACAGGGTACAGCTAGCTGTCTTACGCCACAGGAAAATCAATCTCACTTGAATGTAGTCTTACATTAAAGGCTTACACCCTTGCTGCACTACAAGGAGAAACAGCTAGCTGAGATTTTAGGGCAACAACATAAAATATTCTCACACTTCTTCCCTCAAACAGATTCTGGCTATTATATTTTGTATGTGGGCCAGGACCTGTAACTTCTGTTTTCAGCTCCTCATCCATAGTGCACTTTGGTAACAAGGAAGACAAGGTTCACAGCAGCAAACTAAAAGCTGCAGGAAAGTCACTTGTCACTGGTGCTTATCTGGACAGCCGCAGCTAGTGGCTCATCTAGCAGGGTAAATAACTGGGTCTTACTAACACATTTTGCCCACATCTTAATCAATTATACAGGCTTCATTCAGATAAACTGAGGGAGTGCAAGTGAAGATTAAGCCTGTCCCTCTGCAAAAAGGTGACAATCTTTAAAAATGTGTTTCAGATTGAGAATGCTAGTATTTCTAAAATTAAATAATAGAAATGCTAATTAAGACCACCACTCTTAGCCACTAGACACTATTAGCCACTTCCAGTTAGAAACTGCTGGGCTGGAAGGGCTGGGATCAGCAGTGCAAAGTCCAACAGTGGCTGGTCATGAGCAGCATCCCTTGGGGATCAATACCAGGGCCGACACTGTTTAACGTCTTTACTAATGACAGGGGAAAAAAAGAGCCTCTGCAAGCTTGGTGTCCTCCACAAATGTGGGGCAGGGGTGGCCACAGTGGAGGGCAGGGCTGTGGTTAGAGAGCTGGAGAAACAGGCTCATAGGGACCTCGTGAAGCCCACAACAGCAAGTGCAAACCCAGCACCTGGGACGCAATAGCCCCGTGCAGAAGGAAAGGCTGGGGCTGAACAGAAAACAGCTTTACAGAAAAGGATGTTTGAGCTCTGGTGGGGAAAAAGTTGTCCATGAGCCAGCAGTGTGCCCTTGCAGCTGAGGTGGCCAACTGGCTGCAACAGCAAGGCTGGAGCCAGCAGGGTGAAGGGAGTGATTATCCCCCTCCACCAGGCACCCATGAGAATGCACCTGCTTCAGCTTTCTGTCCCTGGTTTCAAGGCCAGCAAAGCCCATTTGCGGTGGTGAGGGGCCTGGAGCACATAACTCACAGAGCAGCTGTGAGAAGCAGGCTGGCTCAGCTGCAGGGCGATACTGCTGCTGTCTTCAGCTTCCTAAAGGCAGGGTACAGAGAAGATGGAGCCTGACTCTTCTTGAGGTGTGACAGCGAGAGGCATTGTACATCTGTTGCTACATGGGAAATTCTGGTCAGAAAAGATAAAAGAACATTCACACTGAAGGCAGTCAACCAGTGGACCAGGTGCCAGCAAGGCTGTCAAAACCTCACCCCTGGATGCAAAATTCAGCTGGGCAGGGCCCTCAGTGACCAGATCTAGCTGGCCCTGCTTTGAGCTGCAGGGCAGGCAGTTTTACTCTGCTACCCTATTTAGGTTGTTTCTGAACCAGCAGCAGCTGGAGCTTATTCCAAACATGTCTTGACTTAGACAGCTTGTCTTCTAGTAGGTAAGGTGCTTCAAAACTCAAACTTAGGCCGCTGTCCAAGCAGCAAGAACTAGCACAATGGATCGATACTTGGACGTTCAAAGGAGTCTAGAGTACTATGGAAAAACCTCATGCGACAATATTTTTCTACAAAATAAGAGTAGATTAATCAGAACTGGTAGAGAAGCCAGTAAGATGACAGGCAATGCTCTATGTACACTAAGAGGCTGAAATGCCACGCTGCAGAGAAACACAAGTAGCTGCACAGAGTTTATGAGATGAACGTGGACAAAAGCCCCACTGAAAATGCACAAAGCAAAAATAGCTGGAGAGAAGGACTGAATGGCTAAGTGTTCTCATGATAACTTAACGAAGAGTATTCTGAAAATATTCTGAAAAATTAAAGCAAAGGCATGCTCTGCAGGGAAATTTTACGTTTATGTCCTGTTAATAAGTACTTTGGTCTTCATATTAGGAGAAGGATAGCTCAAATATTTTAGAATATTGTGGTTGTACCAATGAATTGATAAATCAATTATGAAGCATCCCATTGCCCATGAATCACAGAATATCTCAGGTTGGAAGGGACCCATAAGGATCATTAAGTCCAACTCTCTGCTCCTCGCAGGACTACCTAAAACTAAACCACATGACTAAGAGCCTTATCCAGACACTCCTTGAACTCTGACAGGTTGGTGCCGTGACCACTTCCCTGGGCAGCCTGTTCCAGCAAGCAAGCACTCTCTCAGTGAAGAACCTTTTCCTGATGTCCAATCTGAACTTCCCCTGGCACGGCTTCATTCCATTTCCTTGTGTCCCGTTGCTGGTCACCAGAGAGGATCAGCACCTTCCCCTCTGCTGCCCCCCGCCTTGAAGAAGTTGGTAGACTGCAATGAGGTCACCCCTCAGCCTTCTCTTCTCTAAAGCGAACAAACCAAGTGACCTCAGCTGCTTCTCTTAAGTCTTGGTCACCCTTCTCTGGACATAATAGTTTGATGTCCTTCTTATACTGAGGCACCCAAAACTGCACACAGTACTCAAGGTGGGGCTGCACCAGTACAGTGCAGAGTGGGACAATGACAATTCCTTCCTATTTCTGGACAATGGAGATTATCTGATGGTTTTGCTGCTAACTATTGAACCACAATTACATTTTTGCATTTAAAACAACATTCAAGTTCAGTCTAGAAAATGTCCACTCTTCTCATTCCCCAAAATACAAACAAGTGGAAAAAACGAAATTCTGAGGTGCTCTGCAGGGGTGGCAATGGCAATAACCACAAATTTAAGTATATTTTCACAAGAGCCAGGGAGATGACAGTAACAGATGCTGAAATACATCTGGACAATTAGCAGCACTACATCCCAGCTACTGAAGAATCTGGATCCTCATATTCCAGCTAACACCATATTTATAATTTGAGTTTCCTTGCTGGAAGTAGATGGATTAATTTTAACTGCGCAGGTTAAGAGAAGTTATTCCACAGATATTATTTTATCACCTCAGCTATAGACCTTGACAACTTTATACACGGAACATGGGAATGCTCCTGCTTAGAAAGCACTGGTAACTGTAACAGAACAGCTTACTGCATAGCAATGGTCCAGTGGAAGCTTCTACCTGTATCATCAGTCAACTGACATCATAAAAAGCCATTTCTTAAAATCAGTGCTGAATTTAGCTATTCAGCTTTTCAAGTCATTTTAGCTAATTAGATTTTTTCAAGTCACAGCTGCTTTTCATGCAATAATCAAAATCAACACCTCACCCAAATTTGATAATACACAATTAACATAGACACACAGATACTTCTAGACCATTACCATATACACTCACCACTTCCCCACTACATAAAGTGGGAAAAGGAGGGGAGATACCACTGGAAGCGTTGTCATTCATTAATTTATGATTAACTAGGGTGAGAGAGCGCCTAGATCCATGCAGACAGCTGAAGTGCCTGAGACCCCTAAAGACAGCAGGGGCTTGCTGCAGAGAAAGCCAGTTCCACCTGTCCGAGGACCCTGATCCTTTCCGACAGGAGACCCCACCAAAAATTCTTACAAAAGGAAGGTGATGTGAGCAGATACTCATCTCTCCACACTCTTTTTTGTTTTTATGTGGGGAAGGCCACCCCAGTTGCTAGAGTGATTAACTCTCCCACTCCAGCGGGAAACTGATCTGGCAGATCAGATGTGCAAGTGGATTTCTGGTGCTGTTCTCCTTGCAACAAAAAAGGAACAAAGCAAGTAAGAAAAAATCTAAACACAAAATACACATCGACTCTGCCAGCCGCTTCGTGAACGTGAGGCACAGCCTGATATCAAAATAAGACGCTTTGACTAAACCCACCAAACTGCTGCAGAACGGGGCACGCGTGTGCTTCTGCACCAAGCAGAGGCCCCACCGTTTCTCCTTCTTACTTCCAGAAAGGACGAAAAGCTGCCGGGGCGGGGGTGGTGGGGAGGTGAGAAACCGCACACTCAGGGGTAACTCGGGCTTCGCCAGCCGC
>VYXH01010280.1:740899-759482 GCA_013397275.1 Burhinus bistriatus
GCCAACCGGGGCCGGCACCGGCCGCACGGCGAAGGGCAGCGCGGCCGCCGCCGGCGGGAGGACTCCCCGCCCCACGGGAAGGTCACCGCCTGCACTGCGGGCCAGGGCCGGGGTCCGGCTGCGTCCGCGACCAGAGCAGGACCCCGGCCTGGCGCTTGCTCAGCGGCACGGCCTGAGGGGCCCAGCGGCCGCTGGGCGGAAACACGGTCCCAGTTAAAAATCTATCCCCGGCTCGCTTAGACCCGCCGCCCGTTCCTCCCCGCCGCCTCACCCCGCGGCTCCAGCGACTTCAAGCCCCGTTTCTCGAGCGACGCCGGCTCGCCGCAGGAGACCCCCGTACCGGGGCCGCCGGGAGCGCCCGCCCCCGCCGCCCGCCCGCCTGGCTGCAGCGGCTTCCGGGCCAGCAGGGCTTTGCACTGGGCCAGCAGGCCCCGTCCCCCCGCCGCACAGCTCGGGGCAGGCAGGGGCTGCGGCTGAACGGCGACGCGAGCTCTCCCTGCCTCCACAGCGGGCCGCGACCGCCGGCGGTGGCAACTCCCGGCGCCCACCAAGCCCCTCACCTGCTGCTGGATCTTCCCATCCTCGGTGACCACCCAGTGGGTGGTGGCAGCGGCGGGGCGCGTCCCCGAGGCCAGTAGCGAGCACAGGCCCAGGGCCCAGCCAGAGAAGACCCACGCCCGCCCCAGCCCGCCCCGCCCGGACGCTCCTGCCGCCGCCATCTTCCCCAATCCCGGCCTCCCCGCACCACCCGGAACCGGAAACGCCCCCACCGCCATTTTGGGAGGGGGAGGCCCGAGCGGGCGGTGCCTGCCGCTGTGGGGCGGTTCCGCTTGTCGGGAGGGTCGGGGCAGGGACAGGCCCTGGGACGGCCCCGGTTTCCCCCCGCGCACACCGGGCGGCCCCGGGTCGCTACCTGAGGCGGCGCCGGCAGCACACCGGCCGGAGCTGCGCGCCCGCCTCCCCCGCCCTGCGGCAGCCACAAGGCGAAGGAGGCGGGATCGCGGCGGGAGGGGAGGCAGGGCTGGGGGCTCCGTGTTGCAGCCCCCCCGTACGGACTGCTCCACACGCACCTAGCCCAGCCGGGGAAGCCGCCGTCCGGTTAACTGAGCGCTTAAAGCACCGGGGGCCCCCATGCCCGAAGCTCCAGGCAGACTTTAAACGCCAACAAGCAGCGGGTGGCGCCGCGCAGAACGTTTTCATTTAAAAAAAAAAAAGATGTTTGTCTAGTGCACGCTGAAACGCTTGCCAGGACTGCTCGAGGAAACGGCCTTCTGCCCAAATCAAAGCAAACCGTACCTGCAGCTATCCACAGTTAATGCCAGTTCACTGAAAAGCTGGTTGAAGGTAGCTCTGAAAAACGCATCACGCCCTTTTTCTTTCTAATGCTTTTCGGTTACACAGAAAACCCTAAACTTTTCCCTTTCCTATTCCAGCTAATGGTAAACACCAACCCAGAAGCAGCAGCCTGTTTGCCCAGTCCCGAGCGAGATCTAAAAGCTGCCAAATTCAAACTTTGGTCTATTTGACCTTTCTAAGTTTGCAAGCAAGCTGCAGTTCTGCTTCTTGGGGACACCAAAGTTCCCACAGCCTGTTAAACAGTAAAATTTGCNCAGTTAATGCCAGTTCACTGAAAAGCTGGTTGAAGGTAGCTCTGAAAAACGCATCACGCCCTTTTTCTTTCTAATGCTTTTCGGTTACACAGAAAACCCTAAACTTTTCCCTTTCCTATTCCAGCTAATGGTAAACACCAACCCAGAAGCAGCAGCCTGTTTGCCCAGTCCCGAGCGAGATCTAAAAGCTGCCAAATTCAAACTTTGGTCTATTTGACCTTTCTAAGTTTGCAAGCAAGCTGCAGTTCTGCTTCTTGGGGACACCAAAGTTCCCACAGCCTGTTAAACAGTAAAATTTGCCTGTAACTCAAACCCATTCAGTATAATCAAGAAAATAAGTTTACAAATGGTGTCACTGTGGTTAATGCAATGGATTCAGTTTCTCTCAAGATAGAGAACATCTTCCCACAAAGTACAACAATCCTTACTGCTACCAGAGTTTTCACATCAAGCTTATTACATATTTCACCAAAAAAACCAGGCTGCTGCTCCAAGCCACTCTTGCTCTATCATAAGACAAATTTTATTGCACTGTCAACATCTAGGAGGTTGAGTAAGACAATGAACGACTCCTTTACACATGAGAATTCCCAAATAAGATGCATGACATGCAGCTTTTGCTGAATATTTAAATTCCTAGCCAAAATTTTGCATTTAAAAGTTGAATTACTTAAAAAGTTGAAACAGCTAATGCAGTCTTGTTAAGATCTACTCCTTAGTGACAAACAGCTTAATACATCTCTTGCAATCTAAGAAGTAAGTCACTAAACCAAAAAGGTACCACAGTACCTTTTTACTAAACCAACACAAAAAGTTGCAGAGTAACTGTGAAACAATGAGCCAAACAAAATTACAAAATGAATTTATTCCAAAAGCATAAGGGAACATTTACAATTCAGCAAGATGGCAAACAGGTGTCTCCACAAGAACTCACTGCATTAAAATTAAATATGAAACTGGGGCGGGGGGAGGGAAATCTAACTACTTCTGAGGCCACAAGAATTTTGCACATCACCTCTGAAAAACAGGAGTCCCGTAAAAAAACTCACGCAAAATTCAGTGAGAAAATAAGCTGCTAGTACCTAGTTATTAGTCTAAATACAAGCTACGTTTAGGCTTTGAGATTGCATTTTTAAATCCCCTCAAAACACCAATTATAGCCACAAGTGCAAAATGTCTATTTTTGTTTTTTCCCCCCAGTGGACGCTTATTGCCCATCTAGTGCCTATTTTCAGAGTGACATTTTGATCTCACAAATTTGTCCTTGAAAGCTCTTTCCCAAGTTTGTTGGTTTTAGTGACAAATCTGAGTTTAGCAGCTGGCACATAATCAGAAATACAAAGTTAGCTCACATGTCCTGGAATGTCCAAAGTTTGCTGTCTACCGCTCCAGAGTTAAGCAAAAACAGACTTCTAATTTATCTTTGACAATGTCTCTAACTTTGACATAGTTTCGGTATTCTGGCCTTCTTATGGTAGTGATAAATATCAAAGAATGTTAATGAAGACACCCGAGTCAGATTCACAAGCAAATACAAATGGACCTAGGTGGGGAAACATCACTGTCAGGCATTTGTCTGTGTCTGTGGATATCAAATGGTTGGACAAAAAAAGAAGGAGCATAAGAAATAATCTTAATTCTTCTAAAGCCTAAACTATTTTACATCAACACGCCCTGGAACACTTATTAAAATTCTTTTCCTCTGTCCAAACTTCTTTTTACTATTTGCTAATTCCTTTACAATGTTCAATGACCTGAGAAGTAAAAATTTTGATTGGTGAGAATAAAACAAAAAAAGCACTGTGCTCTTACATTGTATTTTCTGGGTGTACACCAGTAAATAAGAATCCCAAGTTGCTATGGAAAAAAATAGCATGGAATTGTTACCTTTTCCACCTGAATTGAACTACATAGCTGGAATTTTTCAATGTTACACAAAATACAATTTTATTTATATATTTTTAAATGCAACTGTATTGGTAAAAAAAACCAAAAAACATCACAGAACAAAAAAACCCAACCCTCAAGTGCCAACTAATCCAGAAATCTGCAAAACATAGAAAAGAGCCAGGTACTGCTACGGTCCAGCTCCAGCCTATGAAGCTTAATCACTGCATCAGTCTTCACCCATTCCTGGAATAATGTTAGTCATTTATTATTTTGTTTTTCCTGTTCATTTACTGAAATTTCACGGCATAGCTATATGCATATATTCATATTAAACATTAAAAATTCATTTGCAAAACATCACTTTTGCATTACAATGCACGGAGAAGAGCAAGATGCGCAAACCAAAAAACACCACATTCTCCACATCTCTAAGTGAACTGCTTCATGCTACAAGCAAAATAAATTTCTATCCATGTTGCAAAGTTTAAAAAAACCAGCATGTATCTTACTCAATTCCATTTAAAAAAGTAAATCAAAGCAAATTTAACAATGGTACTCTTCTCCACATATTGCAAAATATGGTTACAGATGAGGAAAGGATTACTTCAGCTGCTAAGCCTTATCTGACACGTATCTCTGTTGTCATGCCTTTCCTGTCCATTACTTTACACATAAACTCAATTATATAGTTTTCGTTATGCAGTAGCTGATTTTTAGGTTAATATACAAACTGTCCAGATGTAGCTTTTGATAAAACATCTATGCTCTTTTCCAATTTTGAATAAATCCTGAAGACACTTCAAAAATAAGAACCCAAAACTGCTGACTGTAAGCATCCAAAAATACAGTTGTAGTTTCACTATGGACAAGTTGTAATCCGTTAGAAAAGTAGATCATACATACAAAGGTATAAAGAACATTTAAGTCAGTCTTAGTGGAAGGCAGTCCTCAAAGGAAACAATACTCCAAGCAAACTTGCTGAGTAGCACTTTCACTTCAGCCCTTCAGGGCCATGGAAGATTTAGTGGTTTACTCAGTAGATTCTTCCTCGGCTACGATTGCCACGTCCTCCCCAGCCTCTTCCTCGTCCACCCCGGAAACCACCTCTTTGATCTGAAATGAAAGTTTTTCATACAAGTTTTATGCTGGATACAGATTAAAATTAAATAGCAATAACTGGAGGTATTGAAGGCTGACTTAAATCTCTGAGGCTAATCCTGCTTATGTACCATGAAGATCTCAAGAGTTATGCTTTGATGGACAACAGACCCTGCTAACTGTAAAAGGAGGTCAGAAGAACTAGCCTCTCTAAACTAAACGTATTCTTTCTGCGTACTAATATTATGATACATAACTGTCCCATTATTTTAGACCTATATTTGAGGCAATCCGTTATCACAGAATTGAACACTGGTCCGTAAAGAACTTCATTAAGCTACCTAGCTCACCCTTCTGTCCAGTAACACCATGTCAATCTTGAGGTGTTTGTTTGACTTGCTCCTAGTGATTTTATAAAATAATGGAAAACCGCAACTTTGTCAGTCTACCTGTCTTTTTCTATTCTTAACATTAAGTTATCACCAGCATACTTAAGTATTTTTGCTGGGCTGGTATCTTAACTATATCCAATTAAAAATCTTAGGCACACAAACTGTACACTGTAGAAATTTTTTCCTTTCCCTTTGTTAAGAACAAATCTGATCACAGCAAAAAAACCCCCACAAAATATTTGTTTGAAAAATATATCAAACTCTCATTCCCCTTCTGTGCTTTCTCTTTATGTACAGTCTTAAAATACAGGTCGCATTAATCTACAAAGAGAACTATATGGTTATTTTAAAAAGTACAGAAATCAAAAGCTGATCAGAGGCTAAGCACCTCACTAACAAGAAACAGTAGCAAGCAATAAAACATTTTTGGTTGAAAACTTCCTAATTTTTAGAACTGCAGGACTACAAGTTTATCTTAAAAGACATAGGTGCATCACCTGAAGTCTGCAGTAAGAAATTTGCAGAAGATTTTATCTTTTCTTTTTGCTTTATATAAAGACAATGCTTTCTATCAATTTTTCAACCTACAGGCATGGGCAATAATTTGTCATAGCAGGCTGTTTACTTGACAGAGGTAGGACCAATGGGCCTACAGCGAAGACAAGAAGGGGCTGCTGCCATTGTGGAGCCTATTCATCCAGTTTGCAACTGCTCTCATGTTTTGCCCAGAAATATAACTTGCAGAGACAGAATCACTCTGCCTGGGAGCACAAGGACATAACTGTGTGTATGCACAGTGAACCTGGTAATTCCCAGAAGTTCTGGATCAGGTCTACAATATCAGCAGTGGCTGTAAGAGGAATTCAGCACAGGTCCAGCCGTATGACAGGACGTGGCCCAGCTCTGCCACTTGCAGAAACTGGTCTGTCCAATGAGAATTTGGGGTGCAAGTGCTGTGTGTCATAATAGAGAACACAATAGTTCAATTACTAAGTCTGTGTATTAAAACACTACTAAAACTAACTTGCAAATAACATATAGTTTATAGGCTGGTAACACTCAAACACTGTAATAGATAAACAGCTAGAAAGAGACCATTACACACAAAAAGTGGCGACAGTACAATTTGATCTTCTGAGAATGTTATACTAAGTTGGCTTAATTTGTTTGTGCCCTCTGTCCCAAGGCACAGCTGACACTAGACAAAGTTCTTACAAGCTGCCTAACTTACCGTAAGAAAAACTACCCAGGTTACTGCTGTATTTTCCACTGGGAGGGTTATATATTTGCCTGGCATCCCTTTTTGGTCCTGCCGAAGCCTTCTTTGGAGGTGAACTTGAGGTTGTATCTTCACTTGCTCTTTTTTGACTGACAGGAGAAAACAAGAACAGATCATTACACCCCTGTGGTGACAAGTACAGAAATAGCAGGCCAGCCTCAAAGATTAACCACTGGAAGCTAGCAGAAGGTAATGAAGATGCCCTGAATAATACTTCAAAAGAGGAAGTAAGCTAGTCTCCAGTTGATTCAGTCTATTGTATCCTTAAAGCAAGACTAAGATTATCACTCCACAGCCTTAATTCCTTCCAGGATGGGTGTTATTTTTGATTGTGCAACTTTTAGCTCATGTGCTGTGTATATTATATACACACAACTTGGGATCTTTATTTTGTAAACAGCGAAAATTAACACCACCGTTTTCTTTTTTTATGAAAAACTCTTACCTTGCATCTGCCTTCTGTACTGGTTTCCAGGACAGTGTAACTGTACTTTTGTAAGAAGGAGGAATGTGGAAGAGATCCTATGGAGGCAAAAATCAGACAGTTTATTCTACAATTAACTTCATGTCAATTGCACTTCAAAATTTTAGCTACTTACTGAGACTCCAGAATAACAGGTACTTTCCAATAATTTTAAATCCCTTTTGAAGTCCCATGGTAGAGGGAGAAGGCAGCAGTAGCTAACTGCCTTATCTGGCTGCCATAGCCTATACACTTTAGTAGGAAATTCAAATGAGATTTATATTAACAGAGTAGTGTCTTATACTGACATAATATGCTTTCTCTCTCTCCCTATGCACATTAAGCATCTTAAAATGAACTACAATGGTCCTGCAGGGAGACATCCGATATCCCTGCTATGATGGTAAAAAATACGCTTCTCAGTACTGTGGGCAAAGTTTTTGGTTTATTGTGGTGATTGAGGGTGAGAGATGGGAAGCAAGCGAAGAGAGGAAAAGGTGGTTAGAAGAAATCAGAACGGTTTCAAGGGCTCTGGATGGAAGTCTTTTTCTGCAACCCATCTCTCCTAGACTCTTTGGAGAAAAAGGTTCTGTATAGCATCTTGGTTTTCCTCTTCCCTCCTTCACATCTCCTTGCACCTCTTCAAACTGTTCTTTCTCCCTCCCTGCCACTGCAGGAAAGGGAAATGACAAGTAAAGAGGCTTGCTCAGAATCCAGAGATCCCTAAAGCAAAGTATTCTCCTGCGGGCAACTAGTGCTGCGAAAAAGGGCCTCAACACGCTATCCCAACAGCAGCAACAGCAAAGGCTAAGCAGCTTGCATAAACAGCAGATTCATATCTCTTCAGAAACAGTAAAGTAGGCAGCAACCCTAAGCTGGCTAACACTGACTAACTTAATAACACAATACAACTTAGTTCAAATCTATTCCTTTTTTCTGTACAGGTTACTCTACTGTGTGAATTTACTCCTTCATAATGTGAGGACTTACCTTGATTAAAACATTAATGTTATTGGTTATTTTCAAGGCAACCACTTTAATCTTGTTCTGTAAAAAAAGAAACACCACTGAACACCCATTCTAGTAGCTTTAAATTATACCAATTGCGTTTGATGAAGTCGTAACATTAAACTGACTGCTCTTCCTAGTGAATTGCTATAGCAATAGTAACAGTGGAAAGTGTGTACACTTCTGAGTTTTCTTTACAACTATTTTTAGGCTTCTTGCAGTTTTACACTAACTAGTTGCTTTTAATGTTCCAGTGCACTTCCTCCTAAGATTTTTCCCCCCCAATATACGAAAATTTCCCCTTCAAAACAAAATGCAGAGCACAGTTAAGCCAAATACATATGGACGCAGAGAGTAGCTAACAGCAGAAACTAAGAGATCATCTTAGCTTGCAAAATGCAGCACCAGGTAAGATGCAGTTGCAACAGATGTTAGCAGTACTATTCTCTTAATCTATTTGTATGCTTACAACAGACTGCAGCCCATAAATGTGTGCCAATAGTTATTTCGGTAGGCTCAATTAGAAAGATCTGAATTCCTGAACAATACTTACCTCCTCCGTTTTCAAGGCTTCTCCTGTTTTTCCTTGAAGTGCTAGACGAAGCTGTCGAATATACACCTGCAACCCTCGAGCAAAATACTGTAGCCTAAAAAAATTTAAAAGCAATCTGTTAATAAATTTTACATATTCCCATAAAATAAAGGCATAAACAGAGGGAAGTTGTAATCTCTTCCCCCCCCCCCCCCCTTTAGGACAAATGCTCAAAATAAGCCTTCCATCAAACTGATTTGTGCTTTTCTGGCATCCAGACAATAATAATTCACACTTTCTAAAATAACTCTAACGCTTGCCTCTAAATGATTACCTGATTTTAAAGTCTTTCAATTTCTCTGCATTCAGCTTCGCTGTGAGGAAGTCCGGAAGTTTACGACCCAGCTGATGGAAGCTATACAATAAACACTCCACATAACTGAACTGCAACTTGGGCTCTTCATTGCCAGCATTTTCCCCATTCTCTGCTTCCTCTGGAGGAAGGGGCATATACTCCTAATGAACAGAAGGGGAAAAAAAAATGCATTAGACACATTTATGCAGACTGACAGTTCTTTTGCAGTGTTTGAACTAGAGGGTTTATTTAAGCTGACAATCTAAGAAGTATTGCTCATCCCTATACTAATGTGATGAACTGCTGCATGAAGTCCTGGTGCGGGCAGTTGGGCTACACTCACGTGACTTGACATCTGACTCAGAGGAAATGTTATGGTTGCATTGCTACCACAGGAAGCAACAATATACTGCAGCAACGCTTCTAACACAGCTCTGAATTTGCTTAAAATTGTCAGTGCAGATAAAGCCTTTAATCAGAGATCAACATGAGTCTCTCATGACTATAAAATTTAAAAAGAACAAAACTACATGAGTTTACTGGATTAAAAGCATTATGCAGGTAACAGCTATCTGTATCTACAAAGCTTTGAATTGCAAAATGGGTTTGACCTTATATCATGGACAGAGCTATCTTTGAAATAGCCACTTTAGATAAAGGATAAATAGATTAATAGATAAAAACAACTTGTTTTGATAAAAACTTTTTTTTTTTTTTTTAAAGTGTTTTACATGAGTAAAACCTGAATTAGTCTTACCAGTAATTTATCAAACAGCTTCTTCAAATTTGATTCAAGCTTTTCCATATCGCCACAAAATGAACTCATTTCAGCAAGAAGCTTCAAAACCTACACATAAGGATAGATGGATTTTTGTGTGTCAAAAGTACAAAGACTTAACTTTTAACCTAAAAGTGGTTATCACATCACTATGGCTGGAACAGTAGAGGTCTGCTATGACAATTAAACCCCTCCCAAACATCAGTAAAGAATTCAAGGAGGAACATGCCTAGTCTGTTTTTCATGTCCTCAGAAACTCAGGTTCATGTGTCTAATCCCAACAAGCATAATTAGTGAACAAGTAAACAGAACTTCATCTCCCACGTCTGCAGCACAGCTCACCTTCAAAGTGAGATTCACAGAGATCTAACTGAAGCTGCAGCACTGATTAACAGAAGCAAAATTACAGACATTAAGCCACTCCCTTAGGAGGCTAAATTAGCACAAGCCATGTAACAATCATTTCAGTAAATGCTATGTGCTTAAAAAAACTTGACAGTAATATAAAAATTATTATACCGATCTACTTATTCTAGCCTTGCCTCAAAAGCTTGGGAAAAATGACACATGCCTTAAAAGGTAACACTCAGTCATGCCTCAATACAGCAAACTTTTTTTTTTCTAGCATAGCTAGTTTTTCTCCAAGCCAAGAACTGAAAACCACTTACAAAAGGAGTTTGTAGTTTTTAAAATAGCTGTCTTTGCCCAAGATGCTTATTTTTATGATTTGAAAGACATTTTAGCTTTGACTTACCTCTAACTGGATATCAAGACCCTCCACCGGAGTAGTCAAAGAACTGAGATTTGGCAGAACATGGTCACAGAAGTAAGTAACAAATTTTGTGGAATGAACATTTTTCTGCAAAAAAACCCACATATTATTCAGGCTACTCTTTGAGTTGAAGGAATTAAATGTTCCCCCCCCCCCATCACTCTGCCATCCTTATAAATGCCTACCACGCAGCTATACCTTAAAGCTTTACTAAACTTCCTTCTAACTCTTAGAACGCAGATAGCCTTCCAGGTAGCTTAAACTCAGAGTGTCTGCAACAGGGGCTGAAAAGATCGCCTATAAGCCAAGAACAGGCCTTTAAGTGCTGCAGTTGCCTGGCACTAGACCTGAAATAATCAAACTCTTACATGTATGAACCCAATACGAGAATCTTGTCATAATTCACTCTAACATCTTAAATGTTGAAGAGCAGAGAATAACACAAAAGCTCTTTGTATTTGGAAGCTTTAAGTATGTTTTCCAACATTTTAATACATTAGAAACTGAAGGTGGAGAAGTACTGATATGCTGTTGGCCTAACATAATCATTAAGAACACCTAAGAGAAACTACAGCCTGTAAATTTCCACGATATTCCACATGCAAAGCAAATAAATACATACTGAGAAGAGTGGCACTGCCTGCCGAGTACACTGTAGAAGTCTGTCCACACAATCTGGATCAGATGGATTGAACGTTTGTTCCAGGTCAGCTTGTTCGGCTACCAGCTCCACTAGTTGTTGCCTCCCACTTACTGTCTGTAAGCTTTTTAATCCAGACAATATTTTCATGAATAGAACAAATTCCTCGCCCGTCACATCTTCTAGCACCTTAACAGAACACCAGAAAACATATTTCTATGGTGGTAATTCACAAACCTCCAAGTCAAACCTACTTGATTTGAAAAGATAAAGTATGCAAATATTTAGCATTAAAATTTAGCTTCTAGTTATTAAAAAAAGCAAGTTTAAAGGAATACAGGAAAATATGCAGTATAATTGTATGCACCTCCAAATTAAGGTGACTGCCATCAAGTTGTGCACAGGAAACATTATTTTTCTTGAACTCTAACCTTAAGAACAAATTTCTTATCTAACAAAATTGTATGCTTCAGGCAGAATAAATGCTAAATGAGTATCTACTCATTATTGACTGTTTTAATACTTTTTGTATTTTTCTCAGCTTGGGGAATGCACAGGAAATCTCATGAAATTCAACAAAGACAAATGCAAAGTCCTGCATCTGGGATGAACTAACTTCCGTGCATCAGCACATGCTGGGGACTGACTGGCTGGGGAGTTGAAAAGACCCTGAGAGTTCTCGAGGATGGCAGGCTAAACATAAGTGTCAGCAGCATTCCTTGGGTGATGAACAGTGTCCTGGGCTGTGACAACAGCATAGCCAGTAGACTGAGGGAAGCAAAGGGATCGAGGATTCTCCTTTGCTAAGCTCTCATTAGACCAAATCTGGAATACCACACCTACTGTCAGGCCCTACTGCATGAGGAAGTCGTGGATAAGCTTTAAAAAGCCCAGCTAACAAGGTGATCAGTGTCTAAAGAACGTGACCTTTGAGGAGAACCTAAGGAAACTGGTCTTTTTCAGCCTAAAGGAAAAAAGTCGTAAGGGGGTGAGGCGACCTAACTCTAATCTTCCAATACTTAAGAGCAAGTAGGAGCCAGGCTCTTTACTGAGGTGGACAGGATGAGAACGAGACAATGATACAAAAGTGAAATGGATAACCGGATAAAGGGAAAAAAAAAAAGAAGAAACATGTTGAGGACAATTAAACATGGAAGCTGGTTGCCCAGACAGTATGTGAAATCTCCATCCTTAGAGGTTTTCAAAACCCAGCTGGACAAAGCACCAAGAAATCTGATCTGAATTCAGCTGAGCGTGATTCACTGAGGCGACCGATCTCCCAAAGTCTCTTTCCAACATGAATGATTCTATGATTCTAATAAAAGTCAATCCTAGAAAATGAGAAAAGCCTAGCATTATTTTAACATTCCCACAAAAAAATGCTGCACAGTTTGGAATGTAGCAGAATAGGATAATTAGAAGACTGCACAATGCTTGTACAATGCTTAACTCTACGTGTGGTTTAAACAAACAGACTTCCAAAACAGTGCCAGTGATAAGGGATGGTTTAATAATACATAAGTTTGTGCTGAAATAAGACACTCACTTTCTTTGATTCAGTCAATATGAACTCTTCTACCTCCTTTGTCATCACCTCCTCAGGCAGGGTTTTCAGTTTTGTAGACAGGAACTTGATGGCTCGCTCTCTCACAATATCCTCTCCCTGAAGAATTTGACTGAATAAGCCTCCCAAAGTCCCTGAATGGAGAATAAATCAGGTAATGCAAACTATTTTAGAAGTTAAGAGCTGAACCTTCTACGCAGAAGACAAACATTTCCTCCTGCAAGACTCCATGACACATTTTAAAATAACTGCTATGCTAACTTTTAAGAAAAACCACAATTTTTACATAGTTTGACATAAGAATCCACATTCTTTTATTGGTCTGTATAATTCAGATCCACAATTATGGAAAAGTTCAGTATTGTTTGTAAAACCAAAGAATGAATGTGTGTCTCTAACTTTTGCATTATACTAAGAAGATAGAAAATTGAGTCCCGTTCTTATCCTACTAGAGACTGAGAAGCATTATTAAAAGACATTTATAGAAAAACGTGTCCTTTACCTTTAGCATCCATCTTAAATATACTGAGCAAAGCATTGTTCACCAAATTGAATTCTGCAGAATCATCTGAAGAGAGAAAAAACCCCGTGATATGCATATCCTTGAAAAGCAAACATAACAGCAGAAAAACAAAGAAAAGATTTCTGGTATTACACAAGAAGTATTCTATCCTCAGCATTTAATTCTAAACAACACAACTTGTATTTTTAACGACTACTAGACTCAGGAAGGAGAAGGCCATGATTATGAAAGCTGGAAGCAAAACAAAAAAGCTACCTGCCACTTCAGCCTCTGTGCAAAAACATTAACATTACAAACGTGATAGGATTGAAAACTTGAAGGGAAGTTATTAATCAATATATTTAGTCATTTTGAGGAAGAGCTAAATAAACAAGCTGACCTTTTCTAAATTAAGGTAAAATAAACAGCTATACACTCTTAAGTAATCCACAGTATTTCTACGTGGGAGAAACAATTCTCCTCTTGAACTAAATAGAGAAACGTGTAAGTCCCCCCCCCAAAAACTATCTTCTGAGAAGTCTAGAGACTTAATCATGCATTTTTAATACAAATTTGAACATCTAATATTTAGCACTCTATACTGTCTTACTGACATTACAAAAATACATATCGTGTATTAAATTCTGAATTAAACATTTTGTACCAAAAATGCATTGTACGGAAGACAATGCCTTCACGATTTTTAAAGTTCCTGAGTACCTGGATTAGAAATCCAGTAATTCTTTCAGAAGGCAATTTGCTGCAGTCTATAACAGGTTTTTGTTTTGTTTTTTTTCCCCTTTTTCTACAGATCCTTTCAGAGAACTTGAATGAAAAAAAAAAATTTATATTTATAAGAAAGATTTTCAGTTTAGGTTAGGACAATTAGTAACCCTTCAGCAGAAGTAGCAGTGTAACTCTACAGCAAATATAAGGCAGGGGATGGAGAGCAGAAGCAGGACATGAATGGCACTGGGACAGACTGCTTTGTAACGAATTATGCATCAACAGAAAACATTTTACAGAACAAAACTGTATACATTTTTAGGTGCGCACAAGGAAATCAGCCAGGAAACTAACAATGTCTCCTACCTGACTGTAGAAGCTGGGTCAGTATGTCTGCTACCCGAGGAAGATTATCTCCAGTGGCAAACTGAGGCAATTCCTTGATTGCTTGTCGCCGGATCTGTCAAAATTGTCAGTATTGTGGAAATAAAAAAATTTAAAAATTAAAGTAATTAAAAATAAATAAATCAGGCAATTCAACTACCAAAGTTTGGCAGAAAAATCAGCCAAATCTGAGAAAATGACAACATATTGTTTTAACATGAGTATCATATTCAGAAAGCAATGTTCAAGTTTCAGACTTGGCAGTCCAAACTTCATATTGGCTATGAAACTATTACACGATGTATTTATGAAGAAAATAATGTATTTTTCTTAGATCTAAGCAGCACTGGAGAAAAAACAAATTCAAACAGCACCTCTGTTCAAAAAGTCATTCATCTGATCAACAAAGGGTTGGAATCTGTGTTATTATCGAGTCTTATTTGCTAACAGGAAGGACAGTCTACAGGTGTGCATATGGCAGAGATAACCTAGGTTTTGTTCCCAGTGACAAAAGTCCTTGAATGATCTGCCCTAATCATTTAAGATCTGATATGCAAAGATGCTTCACAGGGGCAGCTTCTAACACCACCACAGAAGCAGCATAAAGCAGCTCAAGACTTCTGCAAGAATAACACACTGCCTCTCAGCAGGATTTATTTGAATTGATTACCAAAAAGCGCTTTTTGAAAGGAAAAAATGTAACAGATATTCAAATAAACTGTATCTTAAGTTTCTTTCTGAAGTGCTATTCCTTTGATCAATGATGGGAATGAAAAAGACAAATGAAAACTGATGTATCTTCCCATACCATCACACAATAGATTCTTCTATTGCAGGAATACAACTAAGTATTCTTAAGTTTTCCAAAAACCAACCCTCCCCTCCTAAAAGACACAGCCTATTTAAAGAAAGAAAAAAAAAAAAAAAAAAAAAAAGGGAAAAAGAGAAAAAAAATATAAATTAAACNAAAAAAAAAAAAAAAGAGAGCGAGAAAGAGTAACAGAATATAAATTCAACATATCAACTTGCTACAATACAAGGTTCTTATTCTTACAGAAACATCTTCATCCTCACAGAGGTCCAACTGGGCATTGATAGCACAGTCAGCTAGCTCAGGAAAATGCTTGAAGAATTTAGGAATAAACTGGGCTGCAAGTCTCTTCTCCTTGGCACCTCCTTTCACACCATCCAAGATCGCCTGGTATGCATCCTTATGCTGAAAGAGGAAAAACAGAATAAATACATAGAAAAATCTTGGGATATTCTCAAGACAAGGAAAGGATTTTTTTCTCTCCTATTCACTTCAGCTATTTAAGTGAACTATATTATACAAGTTTCATACAAAGAAATAAATTTCTCTTTTAGACCTACATAACTGCCAATTCAGTAAAATTTGCCTCTATTGACTGTTTTTTACTGTTATTCTGGTTCCTCTGTCTGTTCAAGTGCTTACTGTTCAAACTGTCAGCCCTAAGGCTAACAGCTCTTGCACACCACTTGTGATTAGATTAGTGCAGACTCAAGGAATTACATGATCACCTTCACTGAACTTGGGCGCTTTTTCAAGGAGTTTCTGCCTTCTGTCTGCTCATTTGTTGTCTCTCAAGTACAGGTTACCTCTCCCAATAACTATGCCACTGGAATGGATAACAAATGATTTTTAATGTATATTGCGCTAAAGCATCTTTGGCATCTATTCAAGCAGCTGACTTAATGTGAGATAAAACATTGTTCTTAAAAGATCTGCTAACAAAAACTAGAGAAAAAAAAATCTAGTGTTGAAATATAGAAATAAACACTTCAGCATCAGAGTAGACTATTCTCTAGCTGCTCCAACTAGAATCAGACAGGCATTTCTGATTTTGTGCCTGCAGGACCGAAACTTTAGAATAAATGGAAGTCTTTGTTGTGGTTAGTTATGTGTTTGTGAAATAAAAGTCAGCATTATCAGGATGCTAGCAGAGATCAGGACCTTCTATCATTAATTTTCCTCATGGTTGTGAAAAGAATGCTTTAGACAACTTATCCTACTTTGAAAGCAACATCAACAGCACAGGACACTCTGCTTTATTTACATTGAATTTCCCAGAGCCACATATGTCATCACCCCTACTCCACACAGAAGCTGACCCATAGCAAATAGAGATACTAATTTACAAAGCAGTAAACTGCATTAATTCCCCCTAAGTAAGCTGTATTTTAACATCCAGTTACAATGCTCCTTAAACACTCCCTACACCTTGTTGATAGGTCTCCATGTTGCCAGATTCCAAACTTGATTGGGACACTGCTCTGGAAGAAAAATAACCAAGGAAAAAAATGGTTGCTTCTCAGCTGGTCCACATCCCCATCTGGTTTGCTCTGTAGCTGTGCCAACACAGTGTGCTCAACAGCAAAGGCAGGAATGAGCCACCACAAACTAACAATGAAATACACATTATTATAGTCGCAGGTTCTCAGCCTGCACATTAAGAACAACTTTTTTGTGGAACAAATTATTTAAACTTACTACATATTTAAAAAGCATTAATACAGCAATGAAATAGAGTAGCTTATGGTACATGAATCTGTGTTACTGCACGCTAACTACTCCTGTCATGTAGGCAAAATACAATTCAGGCAGGACTTTGTTTTACCCTGTACCTGGTAGCATCAAACGCTCAAGAAAAAAGTAGGCAACTGCAGAAGCAGTGTGATCCTTCAGTTTTGCACATTTCCTCCCAATGCATAACACGGGAATGTCCTAAGCCAAAGGCAGTGTCCAGACCTTTATTTTTAATAACTGTCAATTGACCAATCATCCATTAATTTCTCTAGATTAGTTCTTTAACCAATTCATAGTCTATAATGTCCTGTGGCAAGTTTCAGAATGTGTTATGGAGAAAAGTTCGTCTTCCTCTTTATATTAAGCTTCCTTCCTAGTAGTTTTTTTTCAAGTTCTCACTTTCATTCCACTCATGATGTAGATTCATCATACCTAAGCACCTTTCTCAACTGAAACACTTTCTTACAAGCTGAGTACTTCTGGTCTTTTAAATGATTTCCCTTAATGTTCTACTTCTGGCTGTCCCCTTGCTCTTTTCCTCATGTTCAAAGTTTCTTTTTTGAGATAGGGTGACTATGAAGTGAGAGATCATGTTCACAAGGTTATTAAGACATAATAAAGTAATAAGTGAGATAAAACTGATGAATAAGGAACAATTACAGCTTTCAGAACACAAAAATTGGGGACATCAAATAAGATGAAATGACAAGTTCAAAGGATATAACTCCTTCACAAAGGTTAATATATTAATGGAACACCTTGCCACAGAACGTTTGTATGCCAGAAATATAATCAGTTAAAAAAAGCATCAGAAAAGTTCGCTGAAGAACAATCTAGCAAGATACACTAATTACAAAGCTCTGGAAGCCCACAAGCTGTATGGAGGCAAAGCTGGGAGAGTGTATCAGGAATCATCATTCTGTGCTTACCCTCACAGGCTGCGTTTCTTAACTACACCGGAGTTTGTTCTACTTAAGATGGCCATTCCTATCTTACAAGAGCTACCCACAATAGACAAAGTGATGATGGACTACATATTTGTAAAATGGCACCGTAAAACATCTGTTTTATTCTGCATCTCTCCCCATAGTTCCCAGCATTTTAGTTGCATTTTTTGGTTGACTCTCAGATGATGTTTTTATTGGACTACCTGCAATGATGCTTTGTTTCACTAGGGCATAATTACACAGGCAAAGTGAACAGACTTGAATTAAAAAGAAAAAAATAAACAACCACCATATTATTTGTTGTCTTAAAGAACTTTCCAAATGATCATGCACAGTAGGATCTAGTTTAAAATCCACTGGCAGGTGTGTGCAAAGCTACTTTCCTACTTTTGTACGTTATGACAAAAATAAATAAATAATCTGCAATTCAAAAACTAGTTTTAATTAACCATAGTATTTTGTACTGGTAATACACTAAGTCATCTTTTTTTGAATAATTCAGTAGTGGTATAAACAAACAGCAGATGTTGCCAGGATTCTGCAGGTAAAAATCTCCTTTAGCTGTGCAGATTGACCTTCCATTCTTGCCTTAAGAAGAAGAAAAAATTAATGGCTATGGGCTGTTAGCAAACCATAATAGACTCCACCTTCCTCCAACAAGACTCTGAGCAAGAGAGCCTGCCCTCCGGAACTTCAAGTGTACTGTATCAGATCTGGATGACTACCGGTGTCTCCTTTACTACCTGAATTCGCCAGGCGAAACTCCGCACCCTCATGCAAAAACCAATCTGACTCTAATAGCTAATAATTAGTTAACATCCGCGACGCCACATTTAAAAGGACAGCTGCCGACAGGACGAGAGGAGGATGCTGCTGCAAAAGCAGTAAGAGCTGCTACCGTCCTTGCAAAACCGCAGGCGCGAAGCTCATCCCTACCCGCCCCTCCCCCGCGCCCCGGGTCGTGAGGAAACCTACACCTAAAACAACCCCGGAGGCTAGTCCATCGTCCGGCGGGGAGAGCAGCCCCTCCAGCAGCATCCCGTCCCGCTCGCCCACCGCCCCCCCACCATCTCATCTCGCCCAGCCCGGAACTCCCCG
>VYXH01010280.1:760062-824304 GCA_013397275.1 Burhinus bistriatus
GGCAGAAGCCGCCGCTGCAACCGAGGCCACCACTGACGCCGCCGCCGCCGTTCAGGCCGCCGCTAACGTTCAGGCCGCCGCCGTCAACACCAACAAGGCGGAAGTCCCAGAGCGGCCGTGTGCGGGTGCCTGCGCAGCGCCCCCAGGCGGCTGGCGGTGGAGCCGCCGGGCCGCGTTAGAGGCGAGCTCCGCCCCCCCCGCCATGTATTGTATGGCAATGGAGCTTAGGTGATATTAATCGGTAATTCAATCTAAACAGGAGTGCCCCGGCTCCTGCATGGCGGCTTGTGTCTGGGTTTTCGTAATCCATAACATAACACACCCTCGCAAATGCCTGGTGTTAAAAACGTTTCAAATTTAGGTGTTTTTTATCCACCTGGCCCTCGACCTCGCGTCACAGCACCCAGTGGCTTTTCCTGCTGTCAGGGGAGTGGTACAGGATGTGTGTGTGTTTGCTCAGGGATGTGCCGTGTCCTTTGCCTTTTGTAACCTTGGTGGGTTGGTTTGTTTGTTTGTTTTTTTCTGGGCTTTTCTTCACACTCCTTATTTCCCTGATTGCTCTTTTCCCCCAGCTACTACTCATTTCTGTATCCCTTTTTGTCTCTCGTATATTAATACTATGAAAGACATACGGGAAGTGCCTGTCATACACTGAGCTCCTGGTGCAAGAAGGAGATGGTTTCCTGTGATTTGGTGACTTTCATCTTTTCCTGCAGTGGAAAATGCCCCCTAATTCCAGCATACGGAAACCAAAGTATCTGCCACTAATGTCAATGGAGGCAGCATGCACACAGGAGGCTCAAATGACATAAATTGTGGCAAAAGTTAAAAGGCTGTAACTGCATCTTCCCCTCATCTCAAGATACTTTAGCATCCTGCTGATTTCACAGGCACTTACAATGAAAGAGGATTCCCCTCTCATCAGCCTGAGGCTGAGCTAAGCAAAACTGGACTTGTACAAAGCATTTGACACTGTCCTATATGACATCCTTGTCTCTAAATTGGAGAGACATGGATTTGACTGATGGACCACTCAGTGGATAACAAACTGGCTGTATGGCCGCACTCAGAGTTGGAGTCAATGGCTCAATGTCCAAGTGGTGAGCTGTGATGAGTGGTGTTCCTCAGGGGTTGGTACTGGGACTGGTACTATTTAACATCTTTGTAGGCGACACGATGTTGGGACTGAGTGCACCCTCAGCAAGTTTGCCAAACAACACCAAGCTGTGTGGAGCGGTCAACACACTGGAAGGAAGGGATGCTATCCAGAGGGACCTGGACAGGCTTGAGAGGCAGGCCCATGCAAACCTCATGAAGTTCAACAAGGCCAAGTGCAAGGTCCTGCACGTGGATCAGGGCAATCCCATGCACAAACACAGGCTGGGCGGAGAACAGATTGACAGCAGCCCTGAGGAGAGGGACTTGGGGGTGTTGGTTGATGAGAAGCTCAACATGAGCCAGCAGTGTGCGCTCACAGCCCAGAAGGCCAACCACATCCTGGGCTGCATCAAAACAAGCATGGCCAGCAGGCTGAGGGAGGTGATTCTGCCCCTCTACTCCACTCTCGTGAGACCTTACCTGGAATACTGTGTCCAGCTCTGGAGCCTCCAAGATAAAGGACATGGACCTGTTGGGACAGGTCCAGAGGAGGGCCACAAAGATGACCAGAGGGTTAGAGCATCTCTCCTATGAAGAGCAGCTGAAACAGTTGGGGGTGTTCAGCGTGTAGAAGAGAAGACTCCAGGAAGACCTTATAGCAGCCTTCCAGTATCTGAAGGGGGCCTGCAAGAAAGCTGGAGAGGGACTTTTTACAAGGGCATGTAGTGATAGGACGAGGCGTAACAGTTTTAAACTGAAAGAGGGTAGATTTAGATTAGATATTAGGAAGAAATTTTTCACTCTGAGGGTGGTGAGGCACTGGAACAGGTTGCCCAGAGAAGTTGGGGATGCCTCATCCTTGGAAGTGTTCAAGGCCAGGCTGGATGGGGCTTTGAACAACCTGGTCTAGTGGGAGATGTCCTTGCCCATGGCAGGGGGGTTGGAACTAGATGATCTTTAAGGTCCCTTTGAACTCTAACCATTCTATGATTCTATGAAACACCGGACTTTTCTTTCACATCCTTTCCAGCAGGATGAAGGGCGCTTTCGGAGGTGTTTGAAGCCCTGGTCTCTCTCCAGAGTCCGTGCAGGCAGACTGCAGGCAGCAGGGATGTACAGTGGCATCAATCATTTACCTTCCTTTCCTTGTTCCTCTGCTCTCACAGCGTTTCAGCAAGTGGCAGCAGTGACTGCATCAGTCACCTTCCTCCCCCACTTTGAATTGAGGGCTGGTGCTTTTACCTGTCCGGAGGTGGATTCATGTGGTTCTTGCATGCTCCGACGGGGTCTGAGGGTGCAGATGCTTGTGGCTGCTGCCAGATCCAGAAGAGCACTAAACTACGGCCTGACCCTTGGTGTGCTTGTGACCATCACTACCTGAAGTAATCTTCTTAAAGGAATATGCTGGCTAATCTTAGTTGTGGGAACAAAATGTAACACAAGAGAAAAATATTTTTAATGCATCCACAGAGCTACATGCACGACTAGCTTACCTGAACCTTTCATTTTCTAGGAAGGAGCAGCACCCTCAGGCAGCCTGGCGGATATTAAGAGATGTCTCTTGCCCTCTAGCATCTTCCAGGCAGCATCTCCTCTGAATGCAGATTTTAAAAACTCTTTGTAATCATCTTATCAGCACTGCCATGGCAAGCTTTTACAATTTGGCCAGAAAGGAGGAAAGATGAACCTCCCATTTAATTGCTTTTTAACCCCCCTGTAATGTTTACATAGACGGAGGTGCCTTGTTATCTCCTTTTCTTGCTTGTTTCCTCAACAGCATGCTGTTAAACTGTGATTACATTCTATAGCAAACATTGATAATCAGATAAATATGCAGCATTTATACATTACTGTATGAGAGCTGTGGAGAAAAAAGTGGAGGAAAAAAGAGAAGTAGGCATGAATGAAAGTGGGTGTGAGAGGCGTTGTGTGCCTTCCAGGAAGGACTGGCACTCCGTGGCGGAGTGGAACAGGTGCCTGAGATACCAGAGAGTGATGGAAAAGGAAGGTGAACTCAACTGTTGGCCTTTGGCTGCACTACATGCACATTAATGGGTGAGGTGGGATGATAAGTAATTGCAAAATACTCTAATGCCATTATATGTATTTGTTATATCTAAGTGTATATATATTTTAATCACATTTATATATATTGTATAATAATATATATTGTATCAGAATACTTTGCTCTTCTTCCATGTCTTTTAGGTTTTTTCTCACCTGTTTCCTTGTTGCTTTACATCATTCTTATCTTCATTTTTTCTCTCCTTACAACAACTTTCATTTTCCAGTCTCTAGTTTTCACCTTACTCACACATGAAATATTTTTTATAATGAACATGTTTAAAATTAATCACCATTAGTCTAGCATTAATATGGAAGGAACATGAATGAGGAGCTGACGGTGTTACAAGTCTAGGAGACATTGTTTGAAACTATTTTTCAAGGTTAGTCAAGGATCTCTTGGTCTGCTAAAGCTGGGATATTTTTTGAAATATATCTTTAGAAACTCAAATGCTTGAAATACACATTTGGGGACGGCAACATAGTTTTTTTAGACTCTGCAGTGCAAGCCTCCTAGTTTCATGAAACATGATTAATCTGGCCATCAGTCAGGATTTTCCTCTTTCCTCTCAATCTCCTCATGCCAATGCATGTGGCGATAACCCTATCATAAGTTACAGACTCATTTGATAATGAGGTGTTATCATTATACATTTGACTTCCATTCCTGTACACTGCCCACTACTCCATGTACACTGGAATCATCACAGATCTCCACACAATTTTCAGCAGGTTCTCCAGAGCAAAAATAATTTACTTGTGAAATCATTGAAATTTGCTTTTCTCCTCAGAAGAAAAAAATATTATTCTTGTCCCACAACTGCCCTGGTGTTTAGTGGAGGACAGACTTCAGACAAAGCCACAGACAGGGGCAATAATAGACTTCTGTTATGACCATGACAGAAGGAGAAGACATGCTCAATGAAAGTTTCACACTGGAACAGTGTTTTAATCATGTGAATCCTCAGGGACCAAACCGAAGGTTTCTGTGGACCAGATCCCCAGTGAATATTAAAGTGTCTGAAATTGAGTCCATTTGTCAGTTCATGCTGGCCGAGCAACTGGTCCTGAATTCTTCTAATTTTCTGTTTCATCTCTGTAGAATTGGGCTTGAGTCACTAATAGAGCTAAGTTTTACAAATGAAGGGATACAGCAATTATTCCCCATCCATCTTAAAAAATTCTTAGTGTTTCTCAGGAAAAGGCATCCAGATATCATGGAGGAATACAGTGAGTGCATAAAAATGTTCAGACATGTAAAGCCTTTTATTAGCCCACATTAAAGGTACCTTGCATGGTTATAAGCATCTAACTGCTGTCTCCAGCCATGCACAGATTTCCCCCAGATTCCTTCTCGTGCAATCTGATTTTCTTGCAAATTTTCTCCCTGGCAAGGCTGCCTACTTATCTTTCCCAGAGGAACAGCAGCTCCTGTCTGGTGTGAGGATGAGCAGCCCAGGCCCCACAGCACGGGACCGGCAGCACAGGACTGGCAGTGCAGCACACGCAGCCCGGGCCTCTCAGCACAGGACCCACAGCCCAGCACCTGGGGTTCAGCACCCACAGCGCAGGCTCTGCAGCCCAGGCCCAGCAGCCAAGGACTTACAGCCCTGGCTCCCCAGCATGGAATCCACAGCCCGGGCCCCACAGCCCAGGCCCCGCAACACAGGCCCTGCAATGCAGGCCCTGCAGCCCTGGCCCTGCAGCCCAGGCCCCGCAGCCCAGGCCAATGTTTGAAACACCCGCAGCCCAGGTCCCACAGCCCGGGCCCTGCAGGCCAGGCCCCCGCAACGCAGCACCCGCAGCCCAGGCCCCGCAGCACCGGGCTGGCAGCGCAGGCCCTTCAGCCCAGGGTCCGCAGCCCAGGCCCCGCAACCCAGGCCTTTCAGCCCAGGCCTCGCCGCCCAAGGCCCTTAGCCGAGGACCCGCAGCCGCAGCGGCAGCAGGCGGCGCTCTGTCCCCGCAGATGCAGCCGGGCGCTCCCACCGCGGCTCCCGCCGGCGCTGCCAGCTTCCCGCTCTGGAAAGAGGAGACGGTGTCTAATCAAGTGGTATCAGCTCCCGTAAACAGAACAATACCGAGCCTTTATTAAATTATTTCCTTGCAGTATTGAGAACTTGTTGCATTGCCATCTGAAAAAACCTTACACCTAGTCTGTTCAGGTGACATCTCCAAATTCAGCTGGAAAATAAGATTAGAGAAATAAAGTTGGGTTCCCCCCCCCCCCCCNGGGGGCGCGGCCCCCCCCCCCCCCCCCCCCCCCCCCTTTTTTTTTTCTTTCCAGGTTGCAGCCTTTGTACATGTAATAGTGGTCTGATTGTACCCTATGTATTGTTTACCCTGTTCCAGTGTGTAGTAATTCTGGAGTATCCTTTTAAATGATTTGTGAGCCTGTTAGTAATGCTCACTCTGTGCTATAGTTCAGAAGCTACCACAGCCCTGACAAAGCATTTGTGCCTTGCATGTTAACTGTAGTTAATTGGCACTATTATTTGGAGCCCAGAATGTTGTGTGCCTTTCCATACAGACAAGGTTGAGTAAAGATTGAAAACTCAGCCCTTGCCAGAGTCAATTTGATTCTCTTGGTTGTGTGGAACATTCACGCAGCAGTAATAGAGAGGAAACATCTCAAAGGGTAGAAAAATGTGACTATGAAATATAATATTGGCTTAAAAATGGATGTAGCATCTACAAATTGTTCAGCTCAAAGAGCATCTATGGAAGGAGGACATGACTGGTTTATACTGAGTTTATTCTACTTTATTGAAAATTTCCACATGTATACAGTGCTGGTCAGGGCAAATTAATGGGATAGATAATGAGTATGCCATCCTCCTTTTAGGAAGATATAAAATGATTGGGATGTTATTTTTTTACAGGCTGGAGTTTGGATGTATTTTGCCTCTCTGCTAGCATGGTCGTCATCGACTTGCTGTGCCATGATCCCTTCTACCTCCTGGGACATTTAAACATGAGCCCGCTGCTTCTCTGGGCTCACTCAGGCAGCTTTCATCTCTGAATTCTGACTCCAAGCATTTGCATTTCCATGCTGCTAGTTCAGGGTCAGCAGAGCAGGGCAGCAGTAGCCCAGCAGCACCCACTGTTTACTTTTGGCCAGTTTCTAGACTCCTGGCAAGGAGGAGGTTCAGAGGCCCTTGGGAAGGAAGACCGGGAGGAGGATGTTTAGAAAGTTGTAATGAAATGGGCAAGGGGAGGTTGAAGACTAATGGTATTGCAACAGTTTGTAGGAAACCCCCTGGAAGGGCAATGGAACACCAGGAGCTCTAGGACTGACTGTCATACCGACAAGGAAGAGGTCCTGGTCATCCAGGTACAAGAGCTAGAGATGAAGTGGCAGTGTGCTTGCAATGCTGAAATAACCCCTTATGAGTGCCAGGGAGGGAACCCCTTTCTGTACTTGTCTTTCTTTGAATTGTTGCTATTCATGTGATTATACATCAGTGCCAATAACTACTGTGATTCACTATGGGATTTTCAGTCCTGTCATTCTAGCCTGTGTCACTAAAGGAATGACTGGGTTTGCTTTTCATACATGCAAAATCCCCTTTCACTTCTACACAATCATTAAAAAGGAAAGTTACTGTTTTTGAAAATGTTTTGAATTAAACATGAGAATGTTTGAAAAGCAGTAGTAATATTTTTAGGAAACTTTCAAAAGGAAAGTTCCATAAAATGTACTTTCCAAACATTGGAGTGTGGCTAGACATGAAACTTTTAATGCAATTTCATATGAATATTCATGGCATATTTCATGAAATATTCCCTGCCATTCCAAAGAAATATTTCCACAACTTGAATAGGATATAACTCTGGAATCACACAAATCAGACCATACAAAATACTGATCTATGGTTTTGTCAACTACTTCAAATAACTACATAAAATATTTGTGCTACCATCCATGAAGTATTTGCTCTCAATACCTTGTTGAAGTCTTGAAATTCATAGCAATATTCATGGAATATTACAGAAAGAAAGCAACACAGCCACAAGTGCCCCATGGTATTTTCACTTACAACGAGGCAGCAACATTTCCCCTTTTGACACTTGGTTACTTTCTACTGTTATCCTTTAGCTACAAATAATTAAACAACTTCTTTCTAGCATACATGCTATCAAGTAAAAGATTTAAACACACATAAAGGATGAAAAGTCTCCCCAGAATTACAGGCAGAATACCGACAACATTAGTGTCTGTTACGGTGATAGGAGCAAATCAGCAGTTTTGTTGAATACGAGTTTGAGAGTCCCTGGCATTATCAGAGTCAGGACTGTTTCTAGACCATCTGCATTCATATTAGTAAGTCTGCTGTTGTGCTCATCCAGGTGTTGCAGCCCTAGGCAATGGAACCTATTTCTACTAACAGCCTCTAACACCTTGTGCAGGAGAAAGAGAGAATAGACATCCAACATTTCTTTTTTCAGACTCCCAACCATGTGTGTACAAAGCCCTCAACAAGCTCTGAACATTGGCCAACCTTGTAACATCTGTTCATACTGCCTTTTTAATGCCACTGCCCACCTCCAACACAGAAGTCCGATCTGTCTGCACCACACTGAGCTGGAGCAAACACGGACAGCATGCTAACCCGCAGGAGCTCTGGTGCTTGGGCAGGCAGCAGTGACTTTGAGCTGAACCCTGCACAGACATCCAAAAATTTGGTCTGTCTTACCCAGAAACTCAGTAGATGCTGATGGTTGTCTGAGGACCTTCCCCACCACTTGCCTCTTGCTTGATAAATTCAGAACCAGCATTTCGGCCATGGATGCTGACCCAGCTCCCACGCTGAGCAGCCTGACATCCTGTGCCTTCCAGGGCTCCTGAGGCTGCTGGTGATGAGACAGCTGTTGCCACCACTTCCAAAACTGTGTGAGAGCTGCTCCACAGCACAGCGGCAGATTGGCAGTGTTGAAGCCACATGGCAGCAAGCTGTGAAAACTTCTCCGCAGCTTCTGTTTATCTGCAGTGGCATTTGCAATGGCATGGAGCACTGTTTTCATCTCTACTGCCTGATAAGTGTGTGAAAATGACACTGGCTATGCAGAAGGAGCTAGACGGTGACAAAAGAGAGAGAAGAATTGTGAAGATCTAAGGTTTGCTTTTACCTGGTTTTGTCAATGTTGTCCAGAACAGTGTTCTTCAGAAAAATCCCAGCAGTGAGGGTGGAATACCTGGAATACTTGGAATGTATGTTCAAAGTAATGCTTAATAATAAAAGGTCCCTGCCACCTGGATGAAATACTGTGGGCTGTAGCAGGCTATGTAAACATGGCTACAGAAACCACAGTCTGCAATACTTACTGTGCCCCAAATCATAGTTTGAAATAGGATCTTTGAGTAGCTGATCCCTTTCTGCTTGCAACTTGGCTAGATTTTAATTAAATAGTAATCCTGTATCACTCTGAGCCACTCTTATGAGAAAAATAGTCCTAAGTAGATTCAGGCCTTTGTTACATTGGAAAAAGTTTGATGGTAATTTCTATCTCCAGTTAACCTAAAAAAGAAGCAAAATATTCTTTTGCCTTCTCCCATTTCTTGAACTAGAGAAATTAGACCGTCAAAGCGTTTTTTTCTGGCACAGCTCTAAGACTTTTGTTGTCACAAGGAAGTCAATTAATAGGGTGGTTTGTTATGTTCTTAACCTAGCTGTGCCAGCTAGATTTTTGCATGTAGACCAAGTCTTACAGTAATCTGAAAACTCATAAAAATAGGAACTGGGCTTTCTATTTAATAAATTGTCTTCTGAAAACTTCCCTGTACTCCTTAATGTTTTTCTCCCCAAGACCTTACTGTATTAAGTAAATGAATGTACAGGCATATATTGTATACAAACAGGTTGGAAGATGTAGTAAACCACACAGGTTTTGTTAAGGCACCCAGGTATAAGCAATCTAAACGTCATTGGCATAGCTGGCTGCATGCAGATCCTGCAGGCACATGTTGTAAGGTGCAGGCAAAGACACTCATGTATAACGTAATGCACTCTTATTTGCATATATAAAATGTTTGGCATCACGTACATGCCAAATATATAGGCATGTGTGTAATCCAAGCCTGAGTGCGTGATTACATATTTTGTTGGGTAAATGCAAAATGTTTTATACTTTGTATACTCGTGTGATAAATGTGCGGAAGTGTACAGAATTCCATGAAAAGATTTTAGAGTATGCGATGTGATGCATACATGTGACTTAAAGCCCGGAAAGCACCTTTGTGGGCACGTCTAACTAGACTGCATTGGCAATTCTACCTTTCCTATTACAAATATTTTTTAATTATTTAAATACTCAATAGAGTTCCCTGATGCCTACCAGTGAAGTTAGGATTGCTAAAGGACTGCAAAAAACCCTAGAGAGGAACAGATATGCAGCATTTTCCTAGATGTTTTGCACTGGAGCTCTGCAGCTGTCTCCTCTACCCCAAGAATCTGTGCTGCTCGGAGCACATGAATATTCTGTGCTGAGTAGAAACCCTTGCTGTCTGCCAGCAAAATGTTGACAGTGCCCTTTGTTGGCTTCCCCAGGGAGTTCATGCAAATCACTTTGAAATACAACAAACCATAGGATCCCTAAATGCTTCTAAACAAGACCAAATTAGAAAAAGGCTTCACATTGAAAACATAATTTTCAATTAGTGTCTATTCAGTGGGAATGAGAATGGGGCGGGGGAGAGCTGGCATGTGAGATAAGCTGGATTTGTTAACATGCTTTGAAAATGCTTGCTGGCTAGCATGCCTTTTTTCCCTTGCAAATGCTCACCTTGCTGTAATTTGGTGACATTTCCACAGTTGCAATATGCTCTGCTCTTGTACTTCAGATAGAAATGAACTCTGCCCAGCAGGAGGTAGACTTGAGACAACCATCATCAGACTGCATTTATGTGTCATGTACACAGGTGAGCATTGCTGCACAGGCTGCAAGCTGGGAAAGAAACAAGTCATTTCTTTCCTCAGTCCATCCCTATTAGTATCAACCAGTGCATTTATGAGAGCACTGAATGGGGAAGCTGATGACTGAATGGCCAGAGACCAAAGTGACATCCCATTCCCTCCAGAACAGCACAGTATGTCTTTGGTACAACTGATGTGGGAGGTGGTTTTTCCATGGATAGACAGTGCTAGTCTGCAGGAAAGGCACTGGGGACCATTCACTACCTGAGTGCATTTTATCAGTATTCCTCTCTCCCAACAGAGGAAGAGAAGCAGGTTAGTTGCTGCTGCAGCTATAACTACTAGGAGGAGAGCCATGAAGTACATCATAATTAGCTACTGTTTCTTTTACCCCTTATTCTTTTATTGTGTCTACTGTCCAACGTGTAGCAGCATTGAGTGTTTCTCCTAGTTTTATGAATAATGGTGATTGTACCTGGTGCTTTTCTCCCTGCTTTGGTTTGCTTACTTATGCTACTTTGGCTTGGACCTCCTTTAGAAGACCTCCTTGCCTTATCTCATTTTCTCTTTCCCTTCTCACCTTGTTTTGTTTTGTAACTTGTTGTTGCTCTTGTTAGAAATTATCCCTTCCTTGCCTTTAATCTCAGGAAATAGCAGCCTTGCCACCTCTTGGCACGCCCGTGCCATGGTACTTGCCCAGTGTATGCAATGGCCCATCCCTATGTACATTTGTATGTGCTGTGTAGGTTATCTGCCCTCTGTCTTGCATTTCATAGACTCATAGAATCATAGAATGGTTTAGGTTGGAAAGGACCTTAAAGATCATCTAGTTCCAACCCCCCTGCCCTGGGCAAGGACACCTCCTACTAGGCCAGATTGCTCAAAGCCTCATCCAACCTGGCCTTGAACACTTCCAGGGATGGGGCCTCCAGAGCTTCCCTGGGCAGCCTGTTCCAGTGCCTCACTGCCCTCACAGTAAAGAATTTCTTCCTGAGATCTAACCTAAAGCTACCCTCTTCCAGCTTGAAGCAATTACCCCATTTCAAGGGGTAAGCCATTTCAAGGCACTATGCTTGAGATGCTCTTTCACATCTGTCTGTGTATCCCTGGGACTGCAGGAACTCATCAGATCAGTGGCTCTCAGCTTGGCACCTGGCCAGCTGCTCAGTCTCTGCTCACCTCACCGCAGCCTGCCCCTGAGATGAGGAGTGCCCACTCAGGTCCATAGCACTTGTTTCCTCACCTTCACTTTCTGTTCTGGCATCAGGCAGTGAGACATTGATGGTATTTGCAATGATTAGAAGAATCAGCATAGCACTTATTGGAATAAGCAATCTAAAAATGCCTTTACCAAAGCGAAGGCGAGCTAGCATCTGGTATTCCCAGGATTTTTCTGTCAAGACCTGGAAGTTATAAGACACTCACTGTGGTGAAAGTGTGAAGATCTTGTGACACTGTTATGAACTCTGTACATGATTGAGTTTCACTGCTTTTTCTAAGGGAAAGAACTAATTAAAGTATGGACCTAAGCAAGTGACAGGGAAATGTAGGGAATATACATATAGTGTTTATCAGGGAGTGAAAGGACTTTTGTGCGATATGTGATGAATACGCTTCAGTGAAGACAAGGAGATGTCTTAATTTTTAGTAGTGGAAGTGTGAACAAAAGAACCTTACAATGAAAAGTATTTTAACTTTTTAAAACTTTTGAAGAAGGACATAAAGATATATTTTAAGAATTACTTAAAGAAATGTGAGTATTTAATAGGTTTGCCTGCTGACAAAGCCTTTCCTAAGTTTGCCATGTGCATTTGCACTCAGGTATTCTTTCTGCAGTCAGTTTGACAAAAACCAGACTGTTTTGCTTTAGAAATACCTGCCTGTGTGCTTTTTACCTCTAAATTTCTTGACCTCCCTTAAAATCATACGCTCTCTGTGCATGACTGGTTTGGGTCAATTTTGTGTGGGCCACGGAAACGTGCAAGGGAACTGTTACCTATCTGTCTAGTTCATTCCTGTGAGAAAATACACTAAAATTTAACTTTCAGAAGTAGACAGGAATGTTGCAGAAAGGTTAGTCTACTGAGTATAAATATCAAGAAATTATTGTCATACACATACAGAGAAATATCAACATTGTATTTTGAGCAAAGTAAGTATAAAAGGAATTTCCTGGTAAGTCAGGCCATTACTGGAACACTCCAGATAAATTTAGCACTAAACTTCACTTTTCTTCTTTTATTCCCCTAGATTTTCAGCTACATCATTTTTCCTTGGCATATCTGCCCTGTAAAAGCTGCTGAAACCAGGCTAGAAGTTGTTCACTTATCATTTTCTGCCAATGCTTTAACTCTTAATTTACTTTTCACATTCCTTCTTTTTTTCTCTCATCTCTTTCCCAAAGCTCAGAGGAGCTCATTATGTGCACCCTCTTGTTATCTTTAACGTCTTTGACAGAACTTCGACTCTGTAAACTGGCCATTTTCCTCTCTTCCCCAACATCTCATCTGTAACGTATTCCAAATGAGCACCAGCTCCTTGATGTAGTACCTCTTTTGTCTCTGCATCCTTTACAGAATCCCAAGCAACTGGTTCTCTAGTATAATTATATCGTTTCATAATGGAAATCTGCAATTACAATACAATCTTACACATACCATGGAAAACTGAGTGTAATACACAGTAAAAGGACAATGTTGACTTTAGAACAATGTTATAGGCTTCACGTTATCTCATGACAGTTTGGGAGAGGCACAGTGGTGTGGCCTCAATTCCCACTTTGTCTTTTTCAAAATGTGTGAAGATATCTGAGGGAGAGCAAAGTTTGTGGCAAAGTTTATGGACTGGCTAAACTTTTTCCCTTACCAACTCACTCCTCTTTCTACTCTGAGTTTGTGACAACAGGGAGCCACTGCAACACCTTCTCAGCTTTTACCTAGTGCTGACCAAAACAGCTATTTCTCAGTTTAGAGTAAACAAGCTTGATGAGAAGATCCTCTGCAGCTGTGGATCTCTTCCTCGGTTGTTTGATGCAGCACTGAGAAGTAGGGAGCAAGCAGGGAGCAGCCCTCTTTAGCTCAGGAAACAGTCTAGGCTTCTGCTGCTGGCATGGGTTCAAATGTCTTGATTATTTACTACTTACAGTTCGGCTAATAATACAGTCTGGAGCATGAAGAGCTCTGAAAGAGAGACCTATGCTTCCCCTATTAAGATACAGACAGAAGTATCAGCCACTGGCAAGGAAACAGCAAATGGTTAAACTGCTTAACATGCACTCTATAGACGTTTACAATACACATTGTTTCCTCATTAGTCTTATTAATCCCAGGGAGCCATTCCAGATAATCCCTTTCTCTTGCCATTGAATTTGGCCCTTCCAGCAGCCAACTCAACTAGCAATGGGTTATTTATACATCACTTGCAAAGGAGCAACGCAAAATTAAATATCCGAATCACAAATTGGACAAAGACTTCCAAGTTTCTGGGAAACACCTATGGTTTTCTCAGAACTCCCCGTGTCATAGATGAATGCCTCTGATATCCCATGCAAAACAGGAATTAAGCTGGTCTGTTCTCTCTTCTAGATTTGTTTAGCCTTTCCTGGAGCCAACAGGCAACCTAGTCAAATGTCATCTTGAACATACTTCAAGTGGTGTATAAAGGGAAATTTTCAACCAGCCTTGATTATTCAGGATCCATGGGCACTTTTTGACCATGCTGGTGCTCAAATCAAATCTTAGTTCTCGTAGTCCCTCTTTATGTGTGAAAGAGGAATGTGAATCTCTTGCATCAGGTATTCACATGTAACCCTTTCCCACGTGGATGCCAGAAAAGGTTGGAGTCAGAGATGAACTAAACCAAACTTTTAGGTTCATCCCTATTAAAAGCCTTTATAACTTCAGTTTTAGTTGTAAACAGGCTGTGGGTTTTTCTGTGCTGTTCTGAACAGCTGCAATGTTCTCCCCTGTGTTCACTGCATTTCATTGGCAAGTCAAAGGATTTATGAAAGGGATTATATGACATTGTTGCCTGTGATAGCAAAGGACTGGACTCAATGACCTAGGCAGTCCCTGGCAATCCTATGTCCCTATTTTCCTGTGATTCCTGTAGAGCATGTAAATTATATTAGGATTGCTGGCATGAAAGCCACAATACTGATCTTTTTTATTATAGCTTTATCCATTTTGAGCTGGCATATCCATATCACAGCACTTGGATTTTTTGTTGTCTTGCCGCTTCTGCTGTCATTTAAACTAACCCATAAAGGGTGTCAGAACTCAACTGAATCAGAATGGAAAAGCCTGAAGTTCATTTTGCACAGATGTAAAATGATTACCTAGGCAGGGGGAGATCAGTCCCCCATGTACGTTTTGATACACCAAAGCTCCAAAGCCATTTTTGGGCTGTTGGTCTGTGAAGCATCCTCTTTCAACGGTTTAACACTTCGAAGTATAGACACTCCGGTGCAAACAGGGGATTAGGACGTTCCAGGCAGAGGATTATAAATGCAGGAGAACTTTCACGCAGTGAAGCGCTTCTTTGCAAGAGAATTGCCATTATAAATAGACATGCAGTTCTGAGAGCAAATGAACTAATGAAGTCTGGTTTCCTCTGGTTTTGTGTATTGTGGTTGGATTTGCTAGTATCTGGTAACATACAAACTGCTGGTGAGGCATTTCAGACAGCTTTCTTCATGTGGACTAGCTAATGTTGAGTGAGGATGACCACATCTCAAAAATCCTCATTTTCTCAGATAGGAAAAATACCAGGTAAGAGCAAAATTTACTCCCCAGCATTGCCACTGGGGCGTACTAACCATGAGAAAGAAGCTGTAGCCTTTCCTCCCATCTGTCCATTTATATGGCCTGGTACAATGTACTACCATTTGATTCAGAAAGAAATGTGCTGCTATGTAGCCCATCTGTATCATGGGCCACAACCAGTTCTGCAGCTGTTTAGCTGGGAAAAATTAAAAATTTAGAGACAGGACTGCACATATTTTCTATGGGATGTTGGCTGCTCTTACAAGTGCTTTTATAAAGCATGCTCTGCCTGCTTTCTGTCACCCTGGAACTCCTCACAGAATAAGCATATTTTTGGTAATGATGAGGGTGTAATAAAGCACCCGTGACCCACTCAAACACGTGAATCTTCAGTGTGGCTCTAAATAACTCTTCAGGTCTTTCATTATATTAAAGCCCCAAAGTAAGCATTTTGTTGGCCCCTGTGGAGCAGGGAAAATTAGATTGCTTTACACTGCATGGCTATTTTATTATAATAAATGCACTGAAGATTGAGCTCTTTAACTAATATTTGGAAAAGAAAGGGAAGGATCTACTATTGAAGTTCTTGGGCCATTTCAAGGAGAGTTAGAATGAGCTGGAGAAAAAAAAATTAAGAAGCTTGCTGAAAGACTTCCTCCTTAATACTCGTTTTATGTCTAAACACCATTGGAAGCAGGATGTTTCTTCAGTGGAGGACACATCCCAGGAGCATTACAGAGAGAAAATGATGGTGTCATTGGGATCAGCATCACTCATCTTTCCTGAGTCACTTTCTCTGAAGGTTCCCAGAGCAACTGAACAATGACAGTTTGGCCTTCTGCCCTCTGGAAATCTATGTGTAAATGTTGTGGTCTCCTTTTTCTACCTGGCAAAATGAAGCACTGCAAGGTGACAGCAAGGAGATCAACAGACTCTGAAAAACATGTTCCTGCACACTCTCTGCTTCCATCTGTGGTATGAATACAGCTTGCCAGTTATTTGTATTTGCAAATTTAGAAAAAATCTACCCTGTTTTTGCTGAAGAACCAGAAAGGTGGACTGGCAACTTTCGCAGTTTCAAACGGAGAGGCTGGGAGGTGTTATACTTCTGACACTTAGAACCTTTCTCCCAGGCTGGGTGGCTAGTACCAGTGTAGGCCTCTTACAGATGTAACACACGCCGCAAACACACAGAAAATTGGGAAGACTAAATACCTCCCAATGGAAACTTTGGCAAGCAGTACTTCCCTCATAAACATTGAGTTCTCATGTAAAATAGAAGCATAAAGGAAGAAAGGACACAGCTAGTCTTTGGTAAAATACAACAAATTAAGTCAAGAACACTTGAATGATAAGTACAGCACAAACTTCAGTCTCTTTGGCAGCTGCTGTTCATTCAGCCTCCCAACTTGCCAGCATAAATGCTCAACATTCAAGAGGCCCTTTTATACCACTTTTTCCCTTCCTGCTGCTGTGTCCACTTACAGCTTGATGTCAGATATTATAATGTAAGGTCCAGGGATACACCCGGGCTAGCTCACCTTCAGCTCAGAGGAAGAATGCTGCCTGACTTTTATAAGGAGGTACTTTGGTGTCACCCACGTGTAGTCTCTTGCTGGTCTCACCACTGGGGCCCTAAAGCCACCCACCATTTCATTACTACCTCTAGTCTTGCAGCAGTTACCATCTCTGTCTCCATGTAGGCCATCTCTACCCACTCTTTGTCTTGCTGTGCTGTGTGTCAGTAGCACTAGCATCTAGCCAGCTTTTTTACATCACAGTCCTAAGGTGTTGGTGGGTTATACCCCCCTGTTGCTGCTGCTGCTGCCTTAGTAGTAATGAAATCAGCTATTATTGATTCACTGAACTGGAGGAATCCATCTGCACATCACTGATTCTAGAAGTGTCTCCACACCAGTTCAAGAGATATTTCACTTACTCTCATTCATGTTGGTTTCAGCTCCAGTGACTGTTGGATGGTACTGTGAAAAGTAGTGATGGGGGTGGGGTTCTTACAGGCTTTTCATTTTTGTATATTTTTATATATCTTTCATTTTTAACTTAGGGCAATTAGAGAGAACAGCTGTAGTGCTTCCGGTTTTGGTGCCTGCTGTGCGGGCATTAGTGGGGATCAATGCAGAAAAGAACACTGGGCAGTGCAGACAGAATTCAGTCATTCTTATTCCTAACATCCATGGGCTCTGAAGGAGCTGTTTCAGCTTGGCTACATTTAAGGCAGAATCAACCAAAAATGTTCATGCTACCAGGTTCAGTGAAGTTTAAAAGGGTCATGGTCCAGACCCACAAACTTAATTCAGATGAGCTATTCCGAGGACTCACTCACCCTTGGGAAAGCAGGCTCACAGCTCCATCGTGGACAATGCAGTAAAATGGCACAACAGCTGCTACTTGTCTTTTTTTCAATCGTGTTGCAGAGAAGCTTGAGGCGGGGCCGGATACTCAGGGATGACTTGAAGTAGCATCCTTTGGTAATTAAGGACTGGCTGAATGACTCTGATGAATTTCTGAAGCACTGAACTGAAGGACCAGGAGCAGATTCTCTTTTGGCATGCTAATACAAGCCTGTGCTGTGAGCAGCTCCAAAGAACCATGTAAATGCAAATGAAGCCAGATGAGTTTATGGAACAAATACCAAGTTTGTCTCTCATTCTCTTTGCTTTGATTTCTGCTACCAATTAAAAGATAAAAAACTTTTACAGCACATATAAGTCCAATTAGATCTTGTAATGAAATCCTCAAGTGCTATCGAGGTGGAACTTGCAATAATTAGTTTTGATACATAAATAAAATTTCCAGATGCAATTTGTTCTTTTAAGCTCATGTTCCTCTTTCAGTTCATAGTGTTTTATTATTTCACTGATGTGTGAGAAGTAGCTTCCAATGTTTCTGTTCCCTTGGTTCTTACAGCCTTTATGCTAATGCATTAAAAAGAAATAGAATTAATGACAAATCTAATAAGCAATTATTCTCATGGCAATGCTATGAACTAGAATTTTGTCTTCAAGAACAGGTGAAAAACATTCATAGCCCTTAGTTCTACACCTTCATCCATCCAGGGAAGGGCAAAGAAACTACTGATCACCAAGGCACTGAAGGCATGACATAGATTTTGCAAGTGGACAGTCAGAAGCCATGGCTGGCTATGATGCTATGCCTGGAGTTATGATGAGTGTTGTGAGCAGCTAATAATTTCACAGGCTGCAGTAAGGACCCTCTACTTGGTGAGGTTATTTGTATAAAAACCCTAATATCTTTTCTACATCCCCCTTTTTTTTGAAAAGATTTAATGAAGTTATGCAGATAGAGCTTAAACTATACATATTAAGTAGAACTTTTTCACTTGCTACTTCATTACACTCCTTTAAGACTTATTTCCATTTAAACAAAGTAAGATACAGTCTTGTAGTTTACACTGGAACAACAATACACAGAAAAGATGGTATTTTGACTAAGAAATGGCAGAAGTTAAGATCATTCAAGCCCCTTTTTCCGTACTGCACGTATTTCTGAGTTGATGTAGACCATCACTTAGGGTGAGATTTTGGGGCATTAGCTTGTCTCTTCAGAGGAGTAATACTTTGTGCTGGCAGCAGCTTAGGTCATTCAGGTGCTTAAATCCCTGTTTCGAAGGAGCAATAAGGGAGTTAGACATCTATGTGATCTAAACTGCAGGCATAAAATTGCATCTCCTGAAACGCTCATTATTCACAGCATGGAAATAGTAATACTTCTGTACCTTATAGCTGTGTTGTAAAACTAAATACATGAATATTTATAAGAAATGCATGGAAATCCAGATAAAAGTTGATTTAGTCATTCTTAAACAGTAATGTTTTAGGGTGTATGTACCATGGTACTGGGAACTGAGTGACTGCATACAAATAGATGCTAATTACCATTGCTCATGTCCTGCTTATCTTCAACAGCCATAGACATTCAAAGGGCAGGGGCTCTGAGACTCTTGCAGGATTCAAGGCATAGTATTGCAGACGCTACCAGATCTGCTTCTTCTAAAAAGCTCTGTGCCCAGACTGCTGCATTTCCACCTCAAAAAATACTTCTCTGGTCCCCAGTCTTGGCTGCCTTATCAGTGTACTTCTCATGCTGTCTGCTTCCTTTCTCCTGACTGACACTCTGGGCAAGTAATCTTAGCTCTGTCAAAATAATGTAACGCTATGTCTTTGCTGCATGTCTCAGGTTTTATCTTTGCTGCCATAAAGGGAAACTCAGGTAAGGTTTGGGCATGTACGTTTCACACCTAAGTCAGTGCAGACAACAGAAGAGGGAAAGGCCAGGCTTATCATCCCACAACACAGCCTATGGCCACAAGAAACATTTCTGAGAAGCAATCTGTCAACCTGCAAGGGACTGGGAGTGGTGGAAAAGATACAACAATGTGGCTTATGCTCCATGATAGCCTCTGTTGATTAAAACAACTTCCTGGCCCAAATACCACAGAAGTCCATACAAAGGACTGCTCACCTAATTTGTTCTCCAAATATGTTTGAAGTTAATACAGGAGAGCCAAGCCATCTCTGAACCAGAGATAATGTTTGTGCCAATAGGAATATTTTTGGCATCCCAAATTGTGGATCCAGCCCAACTTATGCTGCCCACTTTAGTAATCTTGCTAAAAATTGCACATTCTTAATCTCTCTGATCGCATCAGGATTGCATCAATTTCCACGGCTCTCAGTGGGGATGCACACAACTGGCTTCATTACAGCTAGTCGGAGATGTTAAGTCGGGTACTTCCACTGAGGATCAAGATACACCAAGATATCGATAATCATGGGAAAGAAGGAGAGGCACCTCCAGAGGATAACTCAGATTTAGCTAGTGAGATGCAGTTTTGTAGGAACATCCCTTAGATTAACAGAGCATGACAGCTAACTGAAGTAACACCTGGAGTCCTGAAGTCATATAAGTGCATTATCGTGGCTTTGTATCCCAAATTTACAGCAAAAGCACATCTCTGAAATGTGGCGGGTTTGAATGATGTGCACTGTTTATGCGCTCCTTCCAAAATACAGCTGGAGCCAAGCCAATTTACAATGTTGTTTCAGTACCTTGCAAATAACTGTCAGTGAATTCCCAGCTCAGAATACAGCTAATAGCAACATGGTTACAAAAATCTGCTTTTCTCACAGCCAGCAGACAACAGGCATTTTTCATCCCAGGACTGTTTAGGCAGTGAAGATATCAGCCATTCAATGAGATGCTCCTTAGTGTAATTTGCAATAAATTAGTGAAAACAAAAGAAAAAAACTTGCTTATGATCACTCTCAGCAATCATGACCGTAATAAAAGGCCTTTTATAACATGAATCAATCAAAATCTCATTTCTGAGAGAGCAAAAGAAATATCCAAATACCAAAGATACAGAATCCCATAAAAAAACATGCTCAGGACATATTACAAGCTACCATTTATGGGATAAACAAGTTTCGTTATCTTTAGAATTACAGAGAATCTGAATATTCACTGCATGTCATCCTTAATGAGTCATTTTCATTCAGCAAAAAAAGGTGAAATGTCCTTTTCAAAACCACTGTCAGGAGCCAGGCTCTCTTTAGCAGCACAGCAATCCAAGGTGTCTGGTCTCAGCACTTATTAGAAAGTCTGTAAAAACAAAACAGCATGTGTGTGAAGTCCCAGCGCTCAGAAGCAGCCCGGCAGTATCCGCTTAGCCCTTGCGTGCAGCCCCGGCAGCCAGCAGGGACATGGGGGGTGGGTTGTGACCCCAGATCTGCCAAACCAAAGCAGAGCATTCCTCAGCTTGGAAGAGGAGGTACACCAGCAGTGGGCATTTCCAGTGTTCTCAAGGAGAAAAAGGGAACTGGATGATAATATCCCAGAGCAGAAATAATCTTCTGTTTTTTTCACTTTTTTAAAAATGCTCAGACCTGTAGTGACACACAGCTTCCTGGAGGTTATCCCTCCCTAGCCACGCCCTTAGGGAATGATGGGGGATAAAAGGCATCAAAAACAACAGTGCATTCAGTCCTTGTGTGACGATGGCACCCAGTCTCAAACAGCAATGGCAAAAGTCCCAGCTCACGCTCTATTTCCCCACGTCCTTGGCAGGGTGGTGTGGACACTGTGCTGGAGAGGAGCTGGATATCACTGTTCCAGCCAACAGCAGTGTGCTGTGGTGTGTTATCTCCTTGGTCAAATAATGACAGAATTAAAACAGGAGCGGAGGTGCAAATAGACACACAAAATAGGACTTTCTTTTTTGCAAACACAGAGCTCTTCCTTCTCCCTCATCACAGAGATTTGCGCAAACCTGCAAACATGCTTTTAATTGCAGAGTCTAAACCATCAATCATATAAAAAAGCTTGCCACATTCTGCACTGCCTACCAGCTGCTTATGAGGAAAAAATAGAAAGTACCAAAGGAGCATATGAATTGAATTGTATTGAAAATTTACTCAGTCAATCTTTCGGGACCAATTCTTGTCTCTCAGAACTGATTTCACTGCACTATTTGTCTTGGTAATATAACCAGAAGTGCTTTCTTCCTTCTGGGAATTGAAACGCCTCTTGCTGTAACCTCTCCCGCACAGCAGCTGAAAACACAGGGGCTGTATTACCTACTGGGCAAATTCTCAGCCATTAAAACCTTTCTATTCTCCTTCATGGCCCATTTTAAGGTGCCCTCTATTCTTAACAGAAAAGACAGCTGTTGGGCCCATTAAATGATTCCTTCAGAGATGTGCAATATCCGGTGTATGCCAGAAAGTAACGTGCCCTACTGTCCAGCACTGTAACTCGAGGCTCAGCTAGATAGAAAGAGGTAAGATTGTGATGGGCCATGAAATGGCAGCCTTTGCACAGAGTTTGATCACCAGATCCAGTTAAATGTTGCCGATAATTTACTGTGTTCCTGAAGAAAAACTGCTTTAATTGCAGCTAAAGCCTCTAGTAAGAAGTGTAGTTCTGAAGCTGCAGAGTTTTGGTTGCTGTTAACACACAACCAGGATGTGAACTTTTGGCTTGCTGTTGAATTTCAGTGCGATGCCTCAGCCAGACTGAACTCAGCTCTGTGGGCTCAGACAGCAGTAATCTGAAGATTACATTCCTATATCCAAGCAGTATCAGCTTCTTGCATCTTGGGGCCACTCGCGTGGGCTGTTGTAGCAATTGCTTTGTCAGGGCAAGAGTGTAGAACGGAGGCTGGATTGGCATAAAACACTCAGGAATTTTCCTGAGTAGATGGGAAGAGTCACTTTTTACTGATGAATACGCCCCGGTGTGGCAAAGGGAGGTTCAGTGGAGAGAGGAGAAAGGGGCAAGAGTGAGGCAGTCAGATCAAAGAGGCAATATAGAGAGATGTGGCCTGTGTGGACCGGACGATGCAGGTGTTTGAGACACGCAAGAATGAGTCATTAAGACAAGGAGGGCCTGGTGTGCAGGCAGGTGACACTTTTCAGTTAGCTCTCAGCTACCAGTATTTTTCCAAAGACAAAAAGATCTTCTAACATATTTGTGTTGATCTTTGAAGTACAAGAAAACCCTTATGACAAGAACCAGACTTTCTTCCTGTCTTAAACATTCCCCCTAAAGGGTCCGTTCCCAAACATCCTTGGTATCATTTCTTGCCTTTTTCTGATACTTCTTTCGAGTCTTATTCTAGAAGATTGATTTGTCTGTAGTGCACATGGGAAATCCTCCCATGTCCACTCTACACAAGCCTCTAGTCCAAGCAATTTCTCACCTGCTGCTACTGTGATCTATGGGAACAATATATATTGATTAGTGGCTGGACACGAAAGTGTGGAAGGCTGAAGGACGCTTCTTTTATTGAGAATGAATTCCCCGCTTGCTCCATTTTCCTGTTATGAGCTCCAGAAGCAAAGATTAATGAAAGCCGTTCCACTTGTTTAAACAGCTGATGTCTCAGGCCTAGATCCCACCTGGGGCTCCCTTCTGGACAATAACAACAGACCATTACTGAGCTAAGCAAAAAACCACCATAAAAAATAGCAAAGTTTTAGCTTCCAAGTTGGCAAAGAAAGTAATTTCTGCAGGAGCAGAAAACCCGTTGAAGGCCAGAAAATGAGAACCACTATGGGTAGCAACAGAATCTTTACTACAGTCCATTACTATTGTATTTTCATAGACGCAGATTGCAAAATGCAGGCATTGCTGGGGTGAGATGCAGCTGTTGGATATGAAGAGACACAATTGCCATAACTGTATGATGGATGTGTTCACAGTGAATGAAATGTAGAAAATGAAAGGGTCAATGATAATAGATATGTAGATGCAGAGGAAGAAGTTGGAAGAATGTAACAACCAAGAAGAATAGGAAAAAAGGCATATGGAGCTATTTCGGGCACATACAGCAAGTATTTTTGACACAAAGAATAAAGAGGACAGAGACAACAGGCTAGCAGAGCTGGACCATGGATTAAAACCAGTGCATTAAAGAGAGGTAACCTAGGAGCAAGCCTGGTATTTCTTACTCTGTGCCCAAAGACCTGGATGGCCCAAAGAAGGATACAGGTTGCTTCACTGCTTCTTTGGCACCAAGAGAAAGAAGATGGCAGTAATGATGAAAGATGGAGACTGTATTGCTGCTGCATGTGCTACAGTTATTCTTTGGTTAGCAGACTTTAGGTTCCAAGATTCTTGCTGTTATTTTTCACTGGTACAAAATTAATTTATTGGAAAAAGTGGTCAAGAATAAAAGCTAATTAGAAGGACTACTTGAAATCCTCCTGCAAATGAGTAGTAAGAGTTCATTGCTTTCTGCTTCTTAAAAAGCTCCACAGTCAGGTTTATTGGGTTGTTACTATGACATAACATTTTTTTCAACGCATAATTTCACACTTAACTCTCAGGTACAATCAGAGAAATAAGAAATAGGCATCATGCAGCCACCAAGTCTTCCGATTATATTTTCTTGCCTCATTCCACATGAAAAATACCAACTGAGCCTTGAGTTACATTGCAAACCATTGAACTATTGAATGCTACATCTTGTAGCCACCATTAACTTGCAGAGATGGCGGAGTCTGGAGGGTGTTATTTGGCTGCCATTTGTTTGACTAAGGAACAAAAAAGAAAAAGAAATGCTGCACCCTCCACCCCTGCCATCACCACTTTGTCTATCTCCATCTGTCATCTACGTAGGCTCTGAGTGATGAAATGCATAAGCACATTCAGGCACATTGAGTGAGTACTGCTGAATCAGGAGAATCACAGTCTGGTCTCAGCAATGAGTTAATCTTTTAGGTTTTGTGCTAGTTAAAAGACTTTTACAGGTCCTTGGTAAAAATCTAGCTGTCACTTTCAGAGAACTTGCGAGCACTAGAGCAGAAGACCTAGGTCTTAGATCCCAGTTCCTGCACTCTGGGGCTTTGGGAAGGAGGGATGAAGCAAATGTCATTTCTCAGCAGAAACCTTGTTTGCCTCCTTTTCCTTGTTTTGGGCTAAGGAAAGCTGCTGAACCTCACCAGTGAGGTGAGGAGGCCGGGCCTCAGCGAGCTGCAGAGCAGCCTGGCAGAGCTGCCACTGCCGTGACTGAACCAGGTGCTCTTGTCTGCTGACCCGATTGCAGTACTCTCCAGTGATGGTCCAAAATGGCAGAGTGTTAGCCCCATTATTGATTTGATAAAGCCTACCATTGCCTGGACTGCTTGGGAGACAAATAAAGATGGGAACTTCTCCCTGGAAATGTTGTAGTTTTTATTTATATGTCAGAGAAAACCCTGGCCTTTGTGCTTACTTAATACTGTTGCTTTGGGCCTTTTTGCAGCTAGCAGGCTTCTGTGTGTACCCTGATGCATCAAAGAGGTTGTCTTGTAAAAGTCAAATAACGCATCCTCAAAGGCTGAAATTTTGAGACATCAGCTAAAGGGTTTTAAGGAGAGAAGATGGTGGCAAGTTGCATAAAATCCACATCTATTCTGCTCAGAAAAAGCTCGAGAGCAATTTCAGGTAAAGCAATCCTGCTCCTCAAGTTGGGACTATGTGAAATAAAGCTCCCTTGATCCCTCCTGAACCGCCTCGCTAAATCTAGTCTGACCCTTCAGATAGCACTCTTCAAATAGCTCCTGATAAAACGGAGACTCAGCCTCCATTGTAAGTCTTTTACCCACCCCTTTCCCTCTGCAAACAACACATAAATGTCAGAGTGGTTTTACTGACCTCAATAAATGCTTGCGGGCAGGCAAGGATGATCCCAGACACATCCAATAGGAGGGCATTAAGATTTCATGTTATGTTTCCACAGCCCCTTTCAGCTGGGAGGGCCTCTAAGATTTTACAGTCTATGGGTAAGGTTCAGTCTGGTGGTATTCAGGCAAGTGACTGGGGCTGAGGGAAGCGTGGGAGGGAAGGACAGGAGATTGCCTTCCTGTTTTCCATGTCTGGGAAGGGCTAAGCAGCACTCAGCAGGCAGCTCTCATACAGTCAGGTGGGATAGTGATTGGAAAAAAGCAAGGTGAGAGGAAGAAGACACAGAGATATTGTTCTGCTTCCTACTCTGTACCAGCTAGCAGAGCTTGCTGGTTGCGTGGGTGAGAAGAATATGCTCTACCCCAGGCAGGATTTTAGGAGCAGGTGCGATTCCTTGCATGCCAGAATGCTTTGACTGCTTACTTTTGAGTCCTGAGGGACAAATTTATCTCTAACACGAGTCAATGGATTTTCACGAGAGCTGAATAAGCTCCACTCTCTTCTGTAAGAGGAATAAGACTGTTTTCAGCAGCTAGGCAAAAAAAAAAAAAAAAAGGAAAAAAAAAATCTTATGCTAGCTCTGAAATCAAGCAAGCACCTGGTAAATTGTTTCCAAGTGGCAGATACAAGCATTTTTCCCCTGCTCTCTCCAACAGCTTCCTGCCCAGAGGAGGCTCCAGGTATGCAGCTCCCAGATGTTACAGAAATCCTTTCGTGGCAGACAATGGGGTAGCAGAGCAGCACATACACACTGACAGGGCAAGGGCTGTGCTATAGGACATCTGGCTGGGGAACATCGCGGCCACTGTGTGGCTGCAGATTCTCTCAGGCATTTTAGAGTGAATCGGGCTCTGGAGTGAGGTATCCAGTGCACCCTGGCCATGTTCCTTCCCTTGCTTGAGGCAGAACCTTGTAGCATTTATTACTTGCCCAGTTTCCTGGTGCTTACTTTCAAAGCCTCCACAGGAGAACTTTGCTTTTTTAGTCTGTTTCTAGTATTGCCCTCTCATTTTGGATTTCCTACTGTACTTTACACAGATTAGCTGAAGAAGGTTGAGCAGAAGGTGAGAAAGCAGGTTGCTGGCTCACAATTATTTATGAAAGAGGAAGTCTGACCTCAGCTGGTGAGCAATGACTCCTGTAGAGGAATAGTGTATGAACATTGATGCTTCAGAAACCTCAGATTACTTTTAGTTTTCTGTCCCAAGAACAGGAGTCCCACAGCGCAGGTAGAGACTCTCTCTGAAGATGCTGGACCACCCAGAACTGGCACACATATTTACAATGAAGAAATTTTGACCAGCACTAAATAAAGCTATATTTTGCGCTCAGTTACAGCAGCAAAAACTGGAATAGGCATTCTGATGCCAATGGCATAATTTTGGATTTGTTCTTGAACACTGAGTCAGTCTCTGGCCCTCAGTTCTCCCTTCTTTATGTTCACAGGAACCTTCTACTGAGCATATGCATTAGTTTGTAACTCTCTTTTCATCTTCCTTTCAGCATGTAAAATATCCGCTTCAAAGTAGAACTGAGATGTAGCAGTCAGGAAGCTGATGGATCCAAAGGAGATACAGAACTCAAAAGCTGATTTTTGTCTATACGGATCTCAGCATACAAATGCTACTGAACTTGGTGAATGTCTTTTCCAAGTTTATTTCAAAGGCTTCCAGTAACCTGCAGAAAGCTGGCTTTGGCCATCCCTTCCTTCTTACATTTTGTTCCCTTGCTATCGTTTGAAATCCTTCACTGTTTCACAGGAGCTTTTCTTAGTCTAAGACATTGTCTTTGCATTTTTGAACAGAGCATGGACAAGGTAGAAACAATTGCCACTTCTTCTTTCAGAATCAGAGTGAAACTTACTTTCCAAACAACTGCACTTTGCTAGCTAGGCTGTGGGTCTGACAGCCCCGAGGAGTGGAGTTCCTGGGGAGTGGAGTTCCATGTTAAAAAGCAGTGACTCTTCAGAAACCTGGAAAGAAAGCTTTCCCAGAGAAAGCTGCATCTCATCTTTCAGGGAACTCCAGGTATTTTATGTTTTATCCTCTTTCAATCTTTTTTCTTTTATTTTTGTATTTTATTTCCGAGAACAACTGCTTTGGAGGAAGCATCTACTTCTTCATGTTTCAGTCTTGTTTACGTCAACTCCCTGATCACAACACACTGGTGATATCATGTTTGGTGTATGGTCATTTCGGATTGTTTTCAAAGACTTCCAATATTTTGAAAAACTTCTGTTTTAGCTGTATCTTCTTTCCTATTCTTTTCCTTTATACTTTATTTCCATTGTTTCTCTACCATCCCAAAATGCCATGTTTGAATCTCGTTTGCATTGTCCCTTTCTGTAACAGTGCCCTGAAGACTGCTGTTGTCAAATCCCATATTCATCTTGGTTTTATTTTTAACCTCTCTGGAGATTTTGAACTTCAGCATCTCTGGCCCTATTTAAATGATTTTAATAAAGCCATTCATATATTGAAATGTGCTAAATGATTTATCTCAGTAACATTATGCAGCTGCAGCAGTTCCTCCCTTCCCCCAGAGAGAGTCCCCAGCCAACAATCCTAAGAGGGCTACAGAGAGCCAAAAAAATAAACCCAGATCCTGGGGAGTGTGAACGGATGGAATTTTATGAGCATGTTCCTCATGAGGAATGTTGTTGAGACTTTGGGATCTATCTATATTTTAATTAATATGGTTGTCCTACATTCTTTTCTGGGAAAAGGGCAAAAGAGAGCCATTTTAATGAGATCCCATAGGTTTTTGCCAGGTAAGTGATAATATCCAAAGACAAAATTCAATGAATTAAGTCAAGGGAATCATAAAAAAATGTCTGGTTAATGGATCTGGTTTTGTGTAACAGGGAGCACAGTTATAGCTGAATGTATTTGGAGAAACTGTGGGAGAGCCTTAAAGCCAGAACATTGCTTTTTGTCTGGATTGAAAGGCACTCTAGCAGTAGGGGGAAACAGGAAAGAGGTACCAATATGAGATTAGGAGATGTACATAAATGTAAAGGTAAGAAAGTTTTCAATGATGAGGCCAAGAAGATAGGAAGTCATGGAAGGATAACGGTGATGTGTCTTGAACAAACTTGTACTAAGCTCTGAAAATGATGAAAACAGGAGTGAAATTGATGTAAAGAAGGAGAATTAAAGTCGATGAAAAGCACCATCTGTTTTTTGGTGTTTCGGTTTAATTGAAACACATATTTTCACACAATTTTTGATTTATGTTTTCCTCTGATTTTCGAAGGTAAAATATTTTTCAACAGAAATTGGAACAGAATGATATTCTTTAAAAAATATATTCCTTTTTAGCTGAAAAAAAGAACTTTTTTGTAAACATCGTCACTGAAAACAATATGGACATAATTTCCCAACAGAGAAAAAGAGTTTTAAATCCAGAAATGATTAAACCTTCTCAGGGACTGAAGTAGCTATACAAGGGAAGGGAGGAACCAGAGCACTGAGAATCGGACTTTGGACTGGGTATTGGGCATATGTATATGATCCCCTTGCTGACTGGAATCGGACGTTCAAAAGTCCTTGTTCTTCAGTGGCAAGAGGACAGAGGTGACTGCTGCAGTGCTAGTAAATGGAGACTCATTCTGTAATTCACTTTGGAGAAAGTTTTGATTTTGAACCAAATGTCTGTTAGTTACCAAAGGGGTTAACCTGCCTGAGCAACAGGATTGGTACACCTAAAGACAGACCACAGCACTTGCAGTTTGCAATGTCAAGTTCAAAACTGGCATGCATGAAGTATTATTACCAAGCAGCTGCTTGCTGATGTGGCTAATTGTTTGACTTAGTGAGTTCTTGTAGTCTAACCGCAAAGCACAGAAATCAGAAGCAGGAGATGGGAGGATCCCTATGGCAAAGTAATAAACTATCCAAATCAGTCAGTTGGGTCTATGTGAAGAATCAAGGTCGTAATTAATGTATTAATTTGTTGAGTGTCTTTCAAAAACTGTCATATTTTAATATATAAGTTTCTGTCTAAAATATGTGACAGATTTTGAAGTCAGCTTTGCTTTACTTTTGATTGCTGTTTATTAGATCTGAAAAAAGCCAAAAATGTCCGTGAGTGATTCTAGTTCAGTAAAAATCTTAGGTTAAATACTTTGCAAAGTTGTGGCTGGAAAACAAGGTGTTAACGTTACCACCTGCTGACAAGCTCTTGCAATAGGTGCAAAATAGGTTTTCCCTTAGTCCTCTCAGTTTTGGATAAGCTTACTGCATCTGGAGTGTCTCTATTCACATTAAAAATGGAAAGGCAATGGCTGCAAAATGCAAGGTGTTCAGAGCCTTGGGAGTGAAGATGAGGGTCTGTTGTTCCAGAGACCAACCAAGGAACATGGAGGTCTCCAAAAGCATCTTCATCCCTTCCCCTTTACCGCCCTTCTTAATGTTTAACCAGAGTTTCAGGATTTTACAAAAATTAAATGGTTAGGCACAGTGTTTCTGAAGGAAACTGTAGTTGACTGGAAGATTCACAGTGCCACCAATTCAAGCCCATAACATATAATTTGTATTCTTTGAAGCTTTTTCCACAGATGACATAAAGCATTTGTGTCCTGGTTTGAAAGGTCAAAATTTTCAGAACTTAAATGTTGTTGCTCATTGCTTGCTTTGCTTCTGAATAGACTGATTTTTTTATTTCCCCTTTTTGACCTTCATTCCTCCATCTGCTTCTGTAATTTCTACAGCTGTTGTGATGTGTTTTATAAACTGCCTCTCTCTGGGCTGCTTCTGTCCTGAGTGCATTTTGTTTGGGGCTGATGTGTTGCCTAAACCATTCCCTGTTCTTTGATGATATTAACAAATCGAGTTGCCTCACTGGTCTGACTTTCCCCCTCATTTATTTCAGAGGGCCTTTTGGATTGAAATCTCCAAACCTATCACAACTGCCATTGTAAATCAAGCTGACAGTCAATTACAAGATGGACTATGTATTTGAACAAGCCCAGCTTTGAAAGCCTAGCCATTTCTAATATACTTACAGACCTGCAAATGCTCTTCATTTGCAGGACACAGGGGTGCCCACTGCATGTGAACAGCTGGTGCTAGGGTGTGGTGTAAAAAATCAGCAGAACCGTAAGAGAACTCAGAGGAGTTTAGTCAAAATGATAAGAAAGGCTTGTCTGCCTCCCAAGGAATAAGATTTAATTGGTGGGGGTGTTATTTTTCATGAACCTTTATTGTATCTGACACATTAACACTTCCACTGCTGACAGATAGCAGCCAGATTCTGACATACCAACATGCATTTCAAAACCAGCAGGGCACATATTACCAATGGAAGGGCGTTGGAGTACATAGGAAGCTTGTAATCCATGAAGAAATACACAATAATGCATCTTGCACCATTTTTAGTTTTAGTGGAAAAATATTGCAGCGAGACAGTTTGTGATATGGGCGTATGTGTCTGTGAGTAAACTCCAGATAGCACTTGGCACAGTTTAATTCCTCTCCATTTGGCAAATCATCTGGTGTTCTCCCTTCTGTTGCATAACCCAGAATAAAATAGGAGAAGCTGTCTTCAAGCGTACAAAAAGAGTGAGCTTAGGCTGCACAACGACCACGTTTCTAATGCATCAGAAATGAAGGTAGTTCTGTTTGATTTACCATTCTGTCAGTGTCATCAAAAATCTGCAGAGATATGGAAACAGCACCAGCTGGGGAATTGCTGCAGAAAGCATGCCATGGTACGCAGTACGGGGTTTCCTCATGAGAGCTGCTCCAGTGGGGTGGTGTGTATAACTCTGTATAACCTTGCACTGGAAAGAGTCTGACAAAAGCAAGAAAAACAGCTCTTACTTCTGGGAGGATGCAGTCAGTCCAGCCGAGGCATGATGGAACATATGAAATGCATACTCTGTGCGAGTCTCTCTGTCAGTCTTCCAGTTTATGGTGCCAGTAAATCTGCTGCCTTGATTTGAACAATAGCAAGAATAATACAGAAATCTAAAGAGAGACTGAAGTTGCGAGCTGCTGGAAGAAACAGAAGATTTATTTTTTTAAAATGTGACTGTTGAAGCCGTTGAGGAATATCTTCTTGCTTTGAGAATTAACACATATTCTGTGACTCAGGGACCTGGACTAGGAGTAAAGACAAAAGTCACAGCTGACATGCTGTGCTTGTGTTACAAGCCATCCTCTCTCCCTTGCCTGCAGGAATTTTAACAGCACAAGGCAAAGCACAGGAAACGATGTTGTGAAGAGCGTTAACAGGACTAGCGAGGAACAGGCCTGTCCCCATCTGCTTCTTTGGCCCCTGCTGCTTTGCAGGAACATCCTGTCTCTGCGTTGGTTTAGTCTGGGGTGGAACAAGAAGGAAAGAAAACCGCAATGTCAAAACTTGATTAACTGCAGTAGCCTCACATAGTGAAACAGCCAAGTTACCTCTCTTGTTTCTGTATTAGCATTACGACATTATGTTCAATCGATCAGCTTGAGCTCACCTATACTTTCTTGTTCTGTTTAATCTCTCCTGCTTTTCCCTTCATGCTCCGTCTTGCTCCTAACCCATTGCTTTCCTCCCGTTCTTTCGTTAAGATGGTAAGTGGCCTCCTTCATGGGCCAGAATAACATGACATTTCATGGGGTAAGTAGTTCCTTTCCTACATGAATCTTGTTTCATGTGGCAGCCAAACCCACTCTGTCTTCAGTTATGTCTTTAAGAGAAACCTAGAAAATGCCTTCTACTTGACTGTTTTAAGAGGACCTAATTCTTCAGCTGCACCGGTGCTAGACAGAGACAGCAAAGGAATGAGCTGAGAATTGCCCACGTGCAACGTGTATACGTTTGTTCCTCCATACTTCAACTGTTTCACCTCCCAGCGAGCATGAGGCTGGGAAACAGTGCTTTGCCTGGCTCCACCTTCTTGGCAGCTGGCTGCTAGTCTGTTGATGGGATCAGACCGAAGTGAGAATGACCTGTTTGCTGCTACTGGAGTCACAAGAAGCACGATCACAACCTGTCCCTGCCAGCTAGTCAGAGTAACCCACCTATGGTATGTAGTTCTTCCTCTTTCACTCAGCTGTAACTTGGATTTAGGACATATGTACTGCTGTGTGAATGAAAGGAAGACTCAGTCTTCTTGGACTAACAGTGGTTATTCCAAACTTGCCACAGGTAGAAGTTGTACATCACAGGTTTTATTCTGCCAAGGTTGAGCTGGGCTTTATTGCAGGCGGTGCAGTCTAGCTGTCAGAGTCTATCCTGAGGACAGGTGTCTGCTCTGTGCTTTGATCATGTCAGGAGCTCACCTAGAACCTCACAGTGAGTTGTGGCGGGGCTAGGGAGAGCACCCATAAATCCTCCCATAGCAGGAGCCAGTCTTCTGCTCCTGCTATTGGAGCAAATGCTGCAAAGAGCAATAGCGGGCCTAGGCCTGTCTCTGTTGTTGAAATGTTTCTTGTGAAGAAATGCCCATCACTCCAGAGGCTATGCAACATGCTTTAAGCAGCTGCAAGGACCTATTGATTCTTCTTTTAACACCTTTTTAAAAAAGAAACATCAGACCTGCAAACAAAGCCCTCTGCCCTATGTGCTGCAAACTGCTTACATGCTTGTGAGGAGACTCACACAACAAACAGCAGCTATCCAAGTAGATCAGAAGGCACAATTTTTGAAGAGGGTGTGCACAGAAGGATCTCTGGAAATATTTCTTTCATTGTTTGACATCCCAGAAAGAGAGGATGCCGATAAACTAGAATGAGACCAGACAATAAAGGGATGGAGAAAATGACTTATTTATGAAGAAGGAAGTAAATAAATAAACTCATTCTGAAATTTTTCTGCAGTCGTATGTTATTTTAGTTAAAAAAGAGGAATGTAAGAAATACACATGCCTTTATGTGGAATTTGTGATGTTTGGACCTGCTGCCTCGTATTTTTTCTTGCCCCGTACAGGTTTTAGGTAAAAATCACGAATTTCACTTTTTCCTTATCTAAATATTTTATGGCTCCAGCACTGTTCTCCACCTTCACCTTATGTTTAAGTGAATTTTTTCTTCCTTTTTTTCAGTCATTTGCATAAAATCACAGATATGGTGTTCCATACAAATTAATGCACACCTGTCCTTTGACCCTTGTTCTGACATTTTTTCCTGGTGCTTTCATATACCCACATTTCAATTCATATCTCATTCATACTAATATTTATATTTCCAGTATTAATATTTCTGTTAAAGATTTCTCAGATGAATGGTAGAATCAGCCACTGTAAACTGTACAGTACCAAAGAGTGAAATTTCTTTTGCAGAGAGCCACTGCTAGCTTTATGTACCGCTCAAGTCCCAATTGACACAGCTGAAGAATTAGCTGAGGCTTAAGCAGAGAGACAAGTGAAATTCATCCAATAGCCCTTTTTTTGGCTGTCAGATCTCAGCCTGCAGGAATGAGAGCTATACAGTAACCGTAAGCATGACTAAGAACTGAGAAAGAAAAGAGCCTTCGCATTTAACTGACACCACTCCTGGTGCTGCAGTGTGGCTGTGACGAGACTGCTGCAAACTGCATTGTCAGGTCGGCTACAAAGACGGTCCTTTCGTGCTTTATGCCAGCCTCTGAGCTATTTTAGTTCTCCTTTTGAACTCTCTCTGTATTATTCCCTTTACTCAAACTGCATCACCAGTTTTAATGAATATCACTTAATATCCTGGTGGAGAGGGGTAGTCTGTGAAAACAGTGATATGTTTGCAAATTTGATCTAAGGTTTCAGTCAGTTTATAACAGGGACCATCTGACATGCATGCTAGGGGATTACCTTATGTGCTTTTGATTTATAGACTTCTCAGGTGTCTAAATATTGTGTTAGTTAAGCTCCCTTAAACACAAGGGGACATTTATGGATATCTAGAGCTTAAAATGAGCCAGTGTACAACAGCACTCTATACTGGCATTTCATTTCTTGGAAGTCCAAACTGTCTAGACACCCAGAGTTTTTAAAGAGCTTTTTTAAAGGAATAGTGAAGTTACGTGCCCAAACTTCTTCTTTCCCTATTTTGGGTCATTTTCTCTACATCCCACTATCTGTCCACATTAGTAATAGTAATCGAGACAAAACCAGTATCCTTTCATAAATCATGCTATTTTTGAGCAATCCTCGTGGAACAGTGACCCCAAATTCATACTAATTTCTATTTCCTCCCTTCTACTTATGTGCAGCACCTTGTTTTGTGGGAGAATTGTGTCTGGTAGGTAAAGCACTTTTGCTGCCCGTGATGGGGGAGCAGGTGGTAAATCCCATGGTGAGGAAAAGATGGACTCAGAAGTCTGTCACCTTCACTCATTTCCACCTAAAGGGAACATAACTTCTGGAGAGAAGGTGAGATGTAGGCCTTCTCCCATAATCTTTGGATCTTTACCTATTCTTGAAGAGATATTCTGATACTGCTGCCACTATTTTGCAACAGACATTTTTGTTTCCACGCTCAGCAAGTAGAAATCGATTGTGACTTCTGATAGTGTGCCTACTACTCCCCCACTGTCTTTCAAGAATATCAGACACAGGACCTGGTGAGAATTACTTTAAAATCTACATTTAAATGTTATATTGATTTTTAATCCCTTAATCTTTACCAATCCCATCTGAATTTGCCATAAGTATAATGGATCATTTGGTTTTAGACAAGACTCACCACTTAGTACCAACAACTGTACACTTGGCCAGCTCAAGGCCTCTACACCATTTTAATACTCTTTGTAGGACTTAAGCAATATAAAGACATTGAGCTCAATTTCTGAACAAGAATCCCAGTCTAACTAATTGCACACAAGTTGTGAACTATGTGTCCTGCAATCTATTCCACTCATTTTCACCTAGGGAACACCATATCCATTTATTGCTGAGGCTTTTCTGGCTAGTAGGTGCATTTTCATCACTGTTAACTTTACCTGAAACACCAGAAGGAAAGTATACAGAAGGAAGAGGAAAAAAGGAATAACAAAAATCGTATTCCAACTGAAAACTGATGGACAATTTCTTGATGAATTTATTCTCTTTCTGTGTAATTGTTCCATTTCAGGGGTATGAGAGGGTCAAAAATTTCTGTTGTAGTTTTCAACTTTCATGCTTAATAGAAGTAAGGTCTGTGTTTCTTTTACACTTTGTCATAGCCATTTCAGCTGAAAGAAGTGAGATATGCTTTGCTTTGATATTAAGTATCCCTTGAAGGACTTGGCTACTCTAAAGATCAGGAAGTTAACGATATTTTGTCTCACAGCAGGGTGACTTTCTAATGTATATTTTAGATAATACAGGAGTTCAGTGACAATATTGTAGATTATTGCATTTCTTTCCTGAGGCTTTATATTAAATAGGTAAATGTTTCTGGGCAAGCAAAGCCTTCTTCAGTTTCAAAGGTTTTTTTTCCCTTGTCCTTTATGGCTATGTATTTCTATTAGAAGGGCTTTTGTGATTGTGTTTTTTTCTTCTGGCTTTTGTTGGGAATGATTATTCCCTGTGGAGATAGCTACCATAAAACCTCTGTGCTCCATTCTGGAAAATGAACTAAGACATAGACCTTAGGCTCTGCACATGGAGCCATGGGAGCATGAACTCACTCTCTCATTCACCAGAACAACATCCAACTTTATCAAGTGATTCAAACAGCCTTTTAAGCCTGAACATGGTAGTTGCTTGTGCAAAGTAGTTTTGCACCAGTGTGCATCCATTATTTAATATGCAGTTTCTTCCCTATGGATTTGGAAGGTCATGTCCCAAAGGATGAACACGCAGTATTCCTGTTTTGAACCCAGTTCATCTTTTCTATAACACTGCTTTTAAGATTCAGCCACTTACAGGGACAAGCAGCTAGAGCAGTAGTTGTACTGCATATAAACTAGTCAAATTTGAATGTGAAGTGATGGATGGGCTTCATCTGGAGAGGCAAAACAGAGATGCAGTAGAAACAGTCTAAGTTTCTAGAGTTCACTTGGGACAAAAACTGTGACTCACTTGCTGTGCTTACAAGTACTTTTCATTGAGATCATAAGCAACAGAAAGCTCCTCAACACTGCAGTGGAGCACAGGACCGAGGTCTCTGCATGAACACTAAGTAGGCTGGTACATATAGGTAGGGCAGTAGCTCTGCCTGGAGATACTAGCTTTTGTCCTGAAAGCAGCATGATCAGCTTAGCAAGAAGCTCCATATGAGTTGTAGCTAATTCTCTCTGGACCTGTGCCGGCTTGTACTGCCTGGGGAGCTCTTTGTATGTGGGCACTCTAATGTATGGTGCAATACAGTCATGATGACAAGCTGTTGTATAAATTAATGAAGTCTTTCACCTTGTGCTCAGAGATAATTTGATCTTTAATAGAGACAGTCTCCTTGTGAAATTCCTGATGACTCTTTCTGAACTTCTGAAGTGTTGTACTGGATGTCTTATTCATAGATGTGACAGAGATGTTAGGTGCCACCTGGTGCATAGAGACCAAAGCTCCTGATGAGCAGGAGACTTTAGAGATGGGGATCCTGTGCCGTCATCTTGGGTCCTGAACCTGCACACAACCTGGCATACCTCCAACCCTAGTGCAGATAGGGAGGTGTGAAGAAACAAGGGTCCTCTCACTGTATTACATACTTGGCATACTTCCTCATAAAAGACCACAGACATTGTCCTCTGCTTTGAAAGGATATATGCTGACAGTCTGTACCAAAGAAAATGATTTACCTATCTGAGCAGATAACAGTAAATGCCTGGCACAGAGCCGTACAGCTCCAGGTCTAAAGATACTGCAGCTGTAATATAGGGATGAAAATGTATGAGGTATGTTAATTGAGCAATAACTGAAATGTACGATTAAATGAAGAGGTAACCTTCTAAGGTAGTCCCTTTTAATACATGTGACTTTGCATTATGCCTTTGAGCTTTTCTACACTAGAAAAATGAGCAGAAGTAAGGTCACATTGGATTCAGTTAACTCTGACCTAAAGGTGACTGCCTTGCTAGTATAGTTGTGCGGCAACGTTTTTTTACCTCAAATGAGCAGGTCAAGAGGTAACCTTGACTCCCTGCGGACTCAGAGTGATCACAGCAACAGTGTTTTCTGCCACTGTGCTTCTGCCTTACCCACTGCCTGCACGTACCACCAACAGCCTGTCAGATCGCAACGGGCGTCAGGCGCTTGGTGAAGAGTGTGACTGCGAGTAGGAACGGCAGGCGGTTAATTCACACTAGATTCCTCCCACGAGAACTGGGGCACGGCTAGGAAATCAGTAAGGAAATCCACAGCCTGTTTCACTCTGCTGAAGGTCAGAACAAGTTTGTGAAAATTAGCAACTGTAAAGCTATACACATGTCCGGAATACACATTACTGAGGAACAGGAGGTTGACTAAGCACATTGTTTCCATTCTTGAGGAGGGTCTGATGTTACAGGTATCATGAGGGTGTGGGTTTTTTGGCAGACAGTTGTCTCATGGCTTTCTGAGTCCACCTTTTATGGCTCTCTGGCTCTGTAAGGGAATTTTTGCCATTTGCTGTTCAGGCTTAATTAGGGTAGTGCAATGGTAGGCCCTTACATGGACCACTGACAGCATGTGCTGTTCTCCCTAGTTTGGAAGGGATTTGTCTTCGTTCTGCTGGTGAGCTCGTCTCTAGCTCTTTACATCACATGTGCTTCAGTGTGCCTGAATGGGTAACTGCTGGGTTCCCTTAAATATTGCTGGTATAGAATAGAATATTGCCAGTATATAATAGAATATTGGTGCTACAGAATACAATAGAATACAAGGGATGTACAATGATCATCTAGTCCAACTGCCTGACCAATTCAGGGCTGACCAAAAGTTAAAGCATGTTGTTAAAGGCATTGTCCAAATGCCTCTTAAAGACTGACAGGCTTGGGGCATTGACCACCTCTCTAGGAAGCCTATTCCAGTGTTTGACCACCCTCTTAGCAAAGAAATGCTTCCTAATGTTCAGTCTATACCTCCCCTGGTGCAGCTTTGAACCATTCCCACACGTCCTATCACAGGGAGAAGAGATCAGCACCTCTGTCTCCAGTTTCCCTCCTCAGGAAGCTGTAGAGAGCAATGAAGTCACCCCTCAGCCTCCTTTTCTCCAAACTAGATAAGCCCAAAGTCCTTAGCCGCTCCTCATAGGACATTCCATAAGTTCAGGCTACCCTGCTCATCTCTGATTAGCTATCTATAGGTACTGTTGTACCTATTCCTGCTAAGGGTTCAACCATTGGCCTTCATGCATGGGTAATTCTGACTTCCAGCTGTTTCCTTACCCACTTTTGGCCACTGTGGCTCATCTTATGTCTGACATTTCTCGTTCTTCCTAAGCGTCTGTGCTGACATGCTACGTACATGCTCCGTGGTAAGACTGAGGAGGATTAAGGTAATTCAATCTGCAAATCCAGTTGTGATGCTGAGGAGGAGGCAAGCCAGAGAAGCACAGCAATGTCTCCGTTGCTCCTTGATATAAGGCATGCACCCTTTGTAGTACATTTGAAAAAACATTGGTTATGCTGAGGTGGCGGGGTGACTGTTCCATGCAGATAAATTCTCATGTCTTGCAACTGTATGAGGACTGGTACATGACCTCTCTGTTTCATGAATCACAGCTGGATTCACCCTGCCTTGCCTTTGCTATGTTACATACCCAGATATGCTCTTTGCCTTGCCAGGTGTGGACCCACTTGGCAGCGGTAGGTAGCCTAGGGGAGCTCAGAGCACCACAAATGTGGTGAATGCTGGTGTGGCTGGTCAGGTGGACCTCACCGACTTCTACGGACTGCTGTGCCTCTGATTTATGCTGCACCAAGGTCAGTCAGGGTAGCTCAGCTGGACAGTGCAGGAGACCAGACTGAAGGCAATAAAAATTATTTGAGAGCTGTCCTTTGAGTATACATAAGGATTTTAATTTACAGCCAGTAAGTGGAGCTAAAGCTCCATGAGAGGCTATTTCTTTAGAAAACATATGGTTAAAAATTGCTGATGGAACTTTTTTCTCCCCATTTCCTTGTATTTATTTAGTCCTTTTGTTGCACATAAACAGTCACGCTGCTGGGAGCTCATGGTGTGAGCTCTTAACTTTTCTGTTTCATTCCTTGAGTCATAGACAGAACACAGGATCTTTGCGGCATTGACTGTGCAGTTAGCACTTTCCCATGCTATTTGTTTGTTTTGCAATAGTTCTTCTCCTTGCTAATTTCACACACAAATTTCTCCTGTCAGTTAAACACAAAATAATTGCATTTGTGTGTATGCACGCAGTTATGTTTGCAAAGGGGACTTTCATATTCTTGTTAATCTAATTCAATTAATTTCCTCAGCGGCAATATTGTTTTCAAGCATTTGGGGAAAGCTGTCCTTTTGCTACATTATACTCAGTATTGCAATTCATGTACAACATCTAGAGCTTTGTCTTGCATCCCTTTAGTCTCTCTCTACTTTCTCTCTTAATTGGAAACACTTTGCAATTGCATTTACTTGTCTCCATTTTTGCCTGGTCTGGATCACTTTCTGTTTTTATTCAGCTTGTGTCCTGTTTATAAATATTAGCTCTTCAGCTGAAGGATTTAGGCAGGAGAGTACTTAGACGTGTCTTCCTTTAAGCGTTTGAGCTGTGCAATAGATTCCAATGGGACTAGTTATAATACCAAAGTTAGGGATGTGATTGAGTGCTTCCTTGGACGAAGATCATTAATACTTCACCTTGACTTATATGGCTAAGAACCCAGCTCAACAGTGGATAGCCGGAGAGGCTCAAGCAATTCTTCAACAACGTTTATTTTTTCAAAATCCACTAGCAATAACACTACAAGTCCTTTGTTGAATAAATGCAGACTTTTTTTTCTGAACTGGGCTATTGCTTGGAACCATAAAATGTATATTATTGAGCTTAGCTCACAAGTGTGGCACCTTCTGTATTGATTTTGACAAACTCTTATTTCACTGCTGCCATGGCTGGCCATTTAACTTGAGTTCTTGGCCTGTAATCTGGGAAAACGAAGATCACAGAACAGCCCAGATCTAGCATGTGCTTTTGGAGCAATTCGTGTCTGGCAGTAGCAGACCCATAGCCCATTGAAACTGGCCTTTAATTTATTAAATCTGTAAAATGAACAGCTGCTATTCTGCAAAGGTTCAATATGATCCATTAAGCACATTTTGCTGACATGGGATAGGAAGGAGAGGTCTGTGGAGTGTTAAAGAAGAGAATTTCTGGCAGGTGCTTTTTTCTTTAAAGGAGACTAATTCACCAGTTCTTACAGACATTCTGGATCCTTCCCATCCTGGTGCCTTTCCACTGACAGTGGGGGAGATATTCCAAAAATCATTACACACAAACACACACTTGTTTGTATCCCTAAAATCTCTGTGATATGAGCAAACATTTTGGCATTAGAATAACACTGGAGAGAGCACCACAGCTGTTTGAGATGCAGAGGGATGGAAGGGAGGATCGACATTGCAGGGTGAGGTTCTGCCAAAGACATTTTTACACTGGGATATTTTTCTGCCCAGCAAAATGCAGTATTAAATCAAGTCAGAACATGCCCATCCCCTGCTGTATGCTCCAGCCACAGCTGTGCCTGTAGCAGCATAGCTCTTCCCTCAGGCAGATAAAGGATGTGTGTGGGCATCTATTCCTTTGCCATATGCTGGAGAGGGCCCCACAGTGACAACTGGACGAGCTCGGTGGAGATGGCAGCAGCTCCAGGAACACCTTGCCAGAGTCAATGGAAGAATTGAAATAGTTTAAGAAGGCCCTAGTTTGATGAGATTATCGCAAGAAATAGTCTTCTGCGATAATCAAGTCAAATTATGAGTTGTTCTAGGAAAATTAAAATGGTAGTATTCGGAACACTAGGGTCTGAAATTTTTGTAAGTTGATTAGAAAGCATCATTTTATTTCTTACCCATTTCTGGAGACCAGGATAACCAAAATGATTTAGTGGTTGGATTTCATAAAAAGATGGAATTATATCAGGTATGAAACTCTTTAAATGTTTGTTTTATTCTCCCAGTAGAGGTTTGAACTCATGTCTATGCTTTTAATGCCTTCCACTTTCCTGATATGCTTCTTTTTCCCCTAGAAATTTCTAATATAAGCACTGGTTATGAACAATTTCTTTAAAATATGTTTGGGCTTGTTCAGTAGGCCCCTCAAGCCCTCAAACAAAACCCTTTTCCCTGAAATAGTTTTATCTCCTAGAGAATGACTGTGCATTCAAGCTTTTTCCAATGAGAAAAGATGATTGGGGCACCATCTGATTGTCACTTCCATCATGCAGTTGTGTGCACTCAAAGCACTTGAAACACTCTGCCAGCTCCAGATTGGCATTTCTTTTCCCTCTAATGGCTGTTTGGGCAGACATCAAAAACACTTCTTAAGCTACTGCTCCCACGCCATGAATCTTTGTCCCTTTTCAGACCATTTCACCTAAATCCAAGCAAAGGGCTGATTGCTACAAAGCATGAGACAAGCACAACATGTACTTGTAACAAGTGAGCATCTGTACATAGTGGCAGGCAAAATGTCACTGGCCTCCAATGACTGGGGTTTACTCTGCCAAGATGTGCCACTTACCGCCAAAGTTACTCGCTACATTACAAGCTAAGGTTGTGCTTTTGCCAGTGCTGGCCATACACTGGATCATTTGCTCTCAGCCTGACGTTGGACATTAGTAGCCAAGGACTGGGGAATTACAGCATCCTTGCACTCATCCAGTGAGGAAATAATATGCAGTAGCAGAGTTAAGAAGCTGCTAGGATCTGGCAGATCCTGGTCAGAACAGCTGGCCATAACACGAAAGGTTCTGAGGATGAGGCCTAGGGCACAAGGATTGCTGTGTCTTACTAGCACCAAGCTGAAAGGCAACTCAGCACCCAGGACTGCACCACTGGATGGAAGGAAGATGCTCATGATATACTCTGATTTTGTACAAACAGTCTGTCCTAAATATTTTTAATGTGCTGTCGCTATAACACAAAACCCTTTACAGGGACAGGAAAAGCACTACCTTCTCCCTCTATGGATAAATCCCCCTGGACTCAGTGGCCCCAGGGAGTGCAGAGGTATCTACTATTCCTGTGATAAAAATTTGTAGACCCCTAAGGCCCTACACCATTTTCTGCTCTCTGAACGCACTGACGTACCCCAGAGAAGGTACAAAGGAAAACACAGGGGATGGAGGACAGGAGGAACAGGAGCCTCTGATCCTGCGCACCAGCAGCATGCAGAGTTTGTATCCTCAAAGATAATTTTTGAACAATTCAAACAAACAGGTTTTTTGCAGCTCTCTATCCTATGCCAAGTGATACTTGAAGAGGTACTTCTTCAATCAGGGGAAAAGAGTAAGGATTTTATGGATTGGGTCAAGGTCCTTAGGAGCAGATTGGCAGGCTTGATGGATCTTCATTCTCACATAGGATCTGGCCTTGCCTCCACAGAGATCAGTGAGAACTTGCTTTTCATCTGACACTCTTGGGTAACATGTTTTGAGAAAAGCTTGAGACTTTACAGAAAACAGGAAGAACATTAAGCCTGTGAATTCCACTAGCCAAAGAACAGTAAATGATGTATTAAGAAAGGTTATGTTTTTATATTAGCTCAGGGACCTAGGTGGCACTCAAGCCCAAACTAGCTGATTTCCGTTTTGTGTTGTGTTTGCTCACCTTTTCACTTGAAGTCATTACACCATCTGGCAATTTAAGTAGTACAGCTTGGATAATGGGGTCTTAGCCTCAACAAGGAATATTGATGTGACGAAACTTGCCCTTGAAATCTTAGCTGTCCTTTTACACTTCACAGTGTACTCTTTGATGATGCAATGGCATACTTTTTTTCATGGAGTCTCACTCACAGCACAGCATGGGCCCTGCTTGAGGACTGCGTCAGACTTACACAGGGCATGAAATATTTCATATGAGATGCCCTTGTTCTATTTTGGAGATGTTAAACAAGGTGCAGCCAGTAAGGCAAGGAGTTTCAGGAAGAAAAGAAAGTTCTTATGAATTTCGACTGTCCGTGTGGGAGGGTGAGTGAGAAAGGCGCCTCTTTGAAGGAGGAGCATTCTACTGGTCAAGCACCTGACACTGTTCTGTGACCGTCTGTACAGGTCAAGGGCACTCATCCTACCTGACCCTCAAGGCAGAATGGTGGACACTCATCTGAGAGCAAAGGCTGCAGCTCTGGCTCGGAGGCTGCACCATCCACCCCAGTGGTGGCCAATGCCTCCACCCAGACAGAGCTGCTGAAGGGAAAGTCTGCAGTGCAGACCTCAGACTTCAGGAGGTGCCTTGACCTTTCTCCTGGGTCAGGGATAAGTGGCAGACCTGCCTGCAAAAGGTGCGCCCAGGTGGAGGACCTCCTGGAGCATGTGGCTGAGCTGCAGGAGGCAGTGAGGAGGCTGTGTAACATCAGGGAGGCTGAGAAGGAGACAGATAGCTGGTTCCAAGCACAGTCTGCAGTGGACCCACAGCCCATGGCCAGACAGCCAAAACCTCCCACACTGGCAGGGCGGGGGGCCAGTAACACGGAAGACTGGAAGCTTGTGACGGCAAGGACCAGTAGGAGGAAGAGACTTCCCCCAAAGCCTGAGATGCCTTTGCAGAACCTCTTCACAGATCTGCAGAGTGAAGAGGGAAGACCCATTGCATCAGGAGAGGTGCTGGAGCTGAGTAAGCCAACCCTATCTGCTCCCTGTATAACAACCAGTGCAACTAAGAAAAGATGACAGGTCATAGTAGCAGGTGACTCTTTTCTGAAAGGTATGGAGGCACCCATTTGCCAACCAGATGCACTCTCTAGGGAGGTGTGCTCCTTATCAGGGGCTTGTATCAGGGATGACTACCAAGCCTTGTGCAGTCCTCTTACTATTATTCACTGCTGTTTCATGTAGGCACCAATAATGCAACCAGGAGCAGCCTGAGGAGTATCAAGAAGGATTATAGAGCCCTGGCAGTGGCAGGCAGGGACTCTGGAGCACAGGTAGTTTTTTCATCAATCCTCTCCATCAAAGGAAAGGGATTTGAAAGGGCCAGTCAAATCTGGCGAATCAACAAATGGCTACAGGACTGGTGCCACAGCCAGGGATTTGGTGACTTAGACCATGGGACTTGCTTCGAGAAACCTGGTCTACTGGGGCCTGATGGGGTCCACTTGTCAGAGAAGGGGAAGAGCATCTTAGGTCAGAGGCTTACCAAGCTCGTGAAGAGTTCTTTAAACTAGAGCTGCTGCAGGAGGAGAACCTTAATCCATCCCACTCCTACCAGTATGATGCCAATGTCACAGACTGGAGAAGGGTTGCAGGTAAACAGGAGAGCACCTGGAGTGCAGCACAAAGGAATACCAGACACTCCAGCCAGTAAGTTATCTTCATTGGGGGCCCAACTTAGATGCTCTATGCAAATGCACATGGTATGGGGAATAATCTACCCTGTTCAAAATGGAAGAAATTTTTCACTATGAGGGTGGTCAGGCACTGGAACAGGTTGCCCAGGGTTGTTGAGGCCCTATCCCTGGAAATGTTCAAGACTAGGCTGGATGGGGCTTTCAGCAACCAGGTCTAGTGGGAGGTGTCCCTTCCAACTCTAACCATGCTATGATTCTATGAATTGGCAGCTGCCTGACATATTACAGAAGTAGATATTATGCTTGTTTCTCCATTTCTTCATCTATTGTGAAAAAAATCTTTGTAGGAGATTTCTATTATGAAGTTGGCAAGTCATTTAAACCATTTTTTTCAAACACAGCATGTGTGTGTTTCTCATTTTCTGGGTGCCTAGCTTCTGGCTTATTTTGGCCTCAAGCCATTGAACATGTTGAGGATAGAGACCAAGACTAAGAACTTAATTCCATGTCCTCTGGGAAGCTCGTGTACATAGATGAAGACTGGTAGGTGCATTTGCCATAACCCCTGTAGCTGGGGTAATGTACTGTAACTTTCTTCACTAGCTGGATTTTCCTATGAAGCGCTGTGAGAATTTGCATCAGAGACTGAAGAACTCTCTTTATCTACGCACAGCATTGACCAAATGGGCTTTTATATTGGCAGCCTAAGGTGCCTGCACCATAACTGCAAACTCCATGAGCAGCGCACTCTGCCCGTTGGCCTAACTTGCTCAAATTCAACTTCAAGCACCTGTTTTTCATCCATGAGTTTTGGTTGAATACGGCAAGAAGAAACAGAACTGCTTCTCTGATTATTGCTGACAGTGAGTGATCTTTATGTGTAGTCTAAACTGTCCTTGAAGCACTTGAGCAAATGAAGAAACATGCTGGATACTTCCAAAAAGGTACTGCAGTTCTTATTAGAACTATATCCAGCTTTTCCTTATCTTTGGAGAGAAGAGGAGGAAACTTGACAGTTCATTTTAGTGTGAGTGGATGGGGGAGGAAACAATTATTCTGATTCAAGCAATGGAGGTGGCTTCTCTTTGAGACTGAATGGGAGCCTTCAGCCTGCTTGTGCTATGTGGCTGGAGGTGTTCTGTCTTTACTTGACTTAAAGACACAAAATAGATGGACCCTACTCTAAGCTGGTTTTGCCCAGGCTGAGTCCGATTTCACTTCTAATTTTGTAGCCCCAGATTATATTCACAAGACATATACTCCACACGGTTGCTTGCTATTAATGCTAAGTAAACACCTATAAATATTGATTTAGTATTTCAACACTGTACAGTAGTTTCTCATTTAAGTGAAATTAAACGTGAACTAAGCATAGATTTCTAGGAATGATATGAAATATTTTCCACAGGCGTGATTAAACTGCTCTGGCCAGCTTTTTAGCCATCTAGTCAAATACACTTCTTTAGCAATAAGGCAAGTACTGTCAGCTTCCCCAGTCAGTTAATATTCCTGTGGTTAATTCCTCTGCAACCCCAGGACTGAGCAGCTTTGTGCAGCACAGTGAATGTGCCTTCTATAATCTTTGATACTGCCAGTGATAAGCTGGGGTTTATTTGCATGGTCTTTCACTTGAGATTCTGTTCACAACCAGCAGCTGGGTGCTTTTCTGTGTATCATATTATTGCTCCAGGCTGTTCAGAGGCCAATATTTCAACACCGTAAATGCTGATCCCGCTCTGGTCTTTCCCTTATGAGCAGCTGAAGCGTCTCTTTTGCTGTTAGTGAAACATAATCTGAGCTACTGGTTTTGATCATCCTATTAGCAGAAGCAGCTGGTACACAGAGAGCTCCCATGTTAACTAACCGGGAAGTTCAAGTCAACACCAAGTTTGCTCAAATTGGGAAGAGAAGTGGAGTCAAGATACAGAATTGCCTTTGATGTTTTTTTCCCTTTGAATTAATGTGGAACATAAAGGAAAAAAGCCATGCGGGAAAAGGCTTTTCTGTAAGGGGTGGGGGGGGGGCAATCCTGACTCTGCTATAGTAAGAGCTCCCAGTTGAGCTAAATGGTCCTGCTGTTGCAGCAGCAAACTTTTTCTTGCCTTCTTCTTGGCTGTGACATGGAAGTGAGACTGGAGCTGATCTCTGATGTTTGATGTTCTGTGTTTGGCCACAGGTTTCTCTGATGCCCCAAAGGATGGAAAATCCTTCAGTGAGCTCTTGGCAAGACCCCTGGGCTGAGAGCAACAGTGGATGTACTGCTAGAGACACACAGGTACAGTCAGGGACTGCAGCCCTGCCCTGGGACTGAGAGCAGGTCTGGGGTGGGCAGGACTGGGCACTGTGCCTGTCCGTTGCTGACTCACTATCAGGGAAGGGTTCATTTGGTGACAAAGGCCTACCATCACAAATATGGGAGATATTAGCTACCTCTTATGTAGGCTGGGGAGGGTAACTTACTGCAAGTTAGTAATGTCCTTTGAGATCTTCTGCGGAATGATGCAGTGCATACAAAGAATGTATTCCCTGTCATAATCCGAACCGGTTGGCACCTAGGCCAATGCTGCATCATGCAGGCGCTCATGCCTCTGGCTTATTTGTCTATCCCTGCTCTTAAGAGTCACCTTGTAGGTTCAAAGACAAGTGTTGAAGGTACTATTGAGCCACTTTCTGCAGTTCTGTCAAAAATATGGGAGCTTGAAGGTTCATCACATTGGGGAAGCAAAAGGGCACTAAATATTTAATACCAGAAAGTTAAATATTATCATAAAAGTAATTTAATATAAATGGCTTTCAGCAAATCCTTATCCATATTTCATGACTGAAATGGGTGGCTGGTTTCTAATGTTTGCATGCAATTAATTTTAATGGGTGCAGCACATTACTTCCAATCTTTTGTTCCTCAGAGACCCTGGCCCTATCAAAAAAAGCAAATAGCAGGACATCAAATGTCAGTGACACAGAGGATGATGCAGCACCCTGTGTATAGATCTGGAAATGACAAGTTAATAGGCTATTGATAGTTCCTGAAGTGTATCGAGAGTAATTATTTTATGTATCTGGGGGTAAATGAGGAATGGCAGGAACTCCATAAGGTAAAGACATCTGAAAATATGAATATACATTAGGGACATATAAAAGTTCCATTTTTCATGTCTTTGTAAGGTATGATCTGAAGTCCATTTAAATAGGTGGCAGTCTTCCCACTGATTTTACAGGGTTTAGAAGTCTTCAGTGAACTTTGTATATGTATCAGGGATATCATAACCAACTTCTCTTGGGTGAGGCCAAAGAAAATTTCTCTGATCCTCCAAACTAGTTCATGCTTACTAAGATCTCCTGCGAAGGATGAAGCTGCAAGAGGAAGCAGACTGTGTATTGTGAATGCTTTAAAATGTGGAGTTTGCTGGATTTTCACAAATGTCCCTCCAGATTGTATGAAGAAAAAGATATGTAAGGTGTCTGATGACCTTTGAAATAGTAGCAGAGATCTTTAAAGCTAACCAAATGTGTCTCAGACCATTAAACTGTACAGAGAAAAAGTCTGGCACATTTGATTCTGGAAGAAATTTCTTAAATGGTAAAAGGGGAAAAAAATAGGTGGTGCAAAACACATTCTAACACTAAAACCGATTTCATTGTGGGCTTCTGGGGATGAAAGTCTCCAGCTTTAATTAGCATCAAGCTTAACTGTCTTCTATTTCAACCCTGAATATTAATTAGTGATGCCCTTAGGGTAATCAACCCTTGTGAATCTCTGAGAAAAATGAACTGATTAGTAGATTGACCTTGACAGTTCCTAGGGAAAAAGATGAAAATACAGACTGTTCAACTATGCTGTACTGTAAGCTTAACTTAGCGTAATCGAGTGTACTGGGAAGCCCAAAGGAAGAATGAGGAAAACTTAATGAGGAGGTTAGTTATAAAGGGTGCCATTCATTTTTCCACTTAAAAATGCAGATTTTTTTTTGCATTGACACCATGAATGGAAGTTTAAGGGCTGGATACCTGAAGTTGTTCAGTACTTACATATCCATTTTATTTAAACAACACTCATCATCTATTATCTGAGTTGTGAAAACTTGTGCTTTGATTATCTGGAAATATTTTCAGAAGAATTCCACTGTAATTGTATGAAGCCCACAAAATGTTCCTCTGAAACACATCTCAATCATCTCAAGTTTACTTTTTGCTGCTTCCCAACAAGCAGCTGATGTTTTCAGGAAATGGAAGAGGTTTTGGAACAAATGGAGAGAGACCTAGTGAATACACCACCAGATCTGGAATCAGGAAATTCTGCCCCTAGTGTCCTCACACTTGCTGACTTTGCTATGAATTCTGTGCTCAGTTCTTCTGCCTTTGTCATTAGTTGTGCAATCCTGGACAAATGAAATGTGTCTGCCTGTCTTTTCTAAGTATGAATGAGGAGTAAAAATTTCCATTGTCTGAGATACCTTGTAATCTGTTGATCTGAGATGCTCAGAATTCCAAGAAAAACTTTTAAAAAATTTTATCCCTTCACAACCTTTTGTATTAAACTTTGCTGCTTCTCCTTCCTACAGCCTCTTTCTTATCAAATGATTTACCCTTGAATAAATGTCTTATGCCATTTCCTACTTTCTTGTTCTCCAAGTACATCTTGCAACATGGGGCAGCTCCTCTGTCTTTCCTGTGCTGTTCATACCTCGTGAAGCCTCAGCTAAGAATTCCACTGCATGGGCACATGACCCAAAGTTGCCATTCTAATATGCTTTTCAGTTTTGATTTTCCAAAAGTGATCAGATGATGTGAAAGAGTCATTATTGTGAAACTGTAGGTTTGTATTTCTAAGCACATTTGACGCTAGATAAGCTGCAAAAGTACTTTAGGCAATGGAAGAATCTCAGTCTTATACTGAAAAATAGAAAAGATAAGTAAAGATGTGCTCTTGGCACACAGGTGGTCTGGAATTTTTTATTATTATTATTGTGGGGTAAAAATCAGATAACATCATGATGTGCATTCCCTAATAGAAATTTCAAATATAGGACATATAGTGATGCTGAAGGGTAGATAAGAGAATTCTAAACTCTGTAAAACTCATTGAAGTCATCTTACACCTAAGAACAAGTCAAACATAAGGCATTTATATATAGTACTTTGAGAAAATTTGATGCTAATTGAAGGTGCTAGCTTTTTTGATATCCCTGAAGACTCAGATTCTGGTTTATCAGTGTAGGTACAGTGGAGCTTGAAGCAATCAGAGGAAGTAGCCTGCCAGGGTGCCTAGAAGAGCCCCTGCTAAAGGAGAGGGGCTGTTCATGCCATATGGCCCCTTCAGAAGTAGAAATCTCCAATGTAACTGCCAGCAAGGGAATTGGCTAGTGTCAACTTGTTTTGATGATTCAATGCGAACATCATATATGTTCAGAGCGAGGCTTATTGGCAGTAACAACAGGAACATCTGGTGCTGAATGAGCCAGAAGCACACCAAATCAAACTTCAGATAAGACTACATGATGATCAGACCGTGTTGTAGTACAAAGAACCTGGAATAGTTTTACGTAGATGTGGGAGGTGAATCAGGACCCAGAAGGTAAGGCGAGCAAGAGGGGCAGTGGCATAGGCCATGTCCTGTTATTGCATACTTTGCCAAGGCAAAAAGCCCTGGAAAACAGGCAGGCTGCCGCTACTGGAGCTGGGCTGTGGGTGGTGGCTCCTGCTGTGGAGGGTAATAAAGGGTGACTCTGCACCAGTAGTCTGTGCCTCCATCACTTCAGAGACAAAATCCTGCCTAGTCAGGACTCCCCAATGTGCATTTTGTTCTATCTCTTTCTGGCCCTATTTTCGTCATTTCTGTGACTGCAAATTTCAAGGTGGTTTTTTTTTTTGTCCCCCCCGGTAAGTTTGCTGCATCAGAAAGAGTGATCTTACTGCAGCAAGGATTGCTGGGGTAAAGTGTAAATTAACTTAAATGGAGTCCTGTGTTGCCATAGCTAATCTATTTTTGGTACCTAAGGTAGTTTTTTTAAAGCCAGCTTATGTTTCTGTATGCTACACAGAATTCTGCAGACTACAAATATCCCTGCCGTGTAATTAAAACTAGATTCAGCATATCAAAATATATTGAACATTCTGGAATGGTGATTTTAGTCCTCTGTACCACTGGATGTCTGCCAAATTTAAACTTAATGTTAGTCCATTCCATTGTATAGTGTTAGTAAGTTAGAAATAATCTAAATAAGCTGGTTGAGAGACTGTAATCAACATTATGGACTGCATTTTGAATTTTCTTTGCTTCTCAACATTATACATCTTCCTGCTTGTAAGTGTTTTTGGAGAGAAGTTGCATTTTTTGTGTGACATGAATATAGGAATTCCCAAACCATTGGAATACCTCACAGAAGTGCTGAGGGACTATTGGCATTTAAACAAATGCAACACTTTCAGACAGAGCCATCCGGACTGCTAAAGCTGACAGCTCTCTGGGAGGGATGTGGTGCCCGGAGCACCGGAGGCTGCTGTGAAGAGATTAGCAGAGCAGTGGGGGTGGCTGTGGACTAAAAAGGCAAATTGTGGAGGAGCACAGGTCCACTCATTGACTGACTTGTGTGTGCCTGAGTAAAATTAAGGAAGAAATGCTTTGGGACTGCAGAAAAAAATGAGAAAGTATTTAATTCTAGCTAGTATTACTGTGTTTCCTTATTTCAACTAACATTTTACAATTTATTCATTCAGAAATAAATCTGCGTTTTGCTAAAAATCTGAAGGAAGTAAGGTGGAAGCCCCAATGATTTTCTCATAAAGTGCTGTTTCATTTAATTCCTTCATGGCAAAGGTCCAGATTACTACATGTTATGGCAGTTGCTACTGTGAAATTTGCTTGTGCTTAGCTGTAGTTAAAGTAAACCCATCTGTTCCAAGAACACTGACAAGCATTTACATTTACAATGCATTTACAAAAATTGGACTTTGGTCTAAGAAGCAACAAAGATCAGAGAGCCTAGGAGATTCCCCTGAACTCAAGGGGCTGCAGCAAGTCACCAGGAGCAGGCTGGGCTCAGCAGTGGGTGCTCAATGCCATCCTGCTCTTGGTCTGTTATCAGTGGAGTCAGAGACTGCAGGCTCTTCCATGGGTTTCATGGGTGACCTGTCCATCAGTGCTTCCTCCTGTGCACCTAGGGCAGGATTATAATTTCATATCAGATGGTTTCATGGTCTGGAACTATCTTTCATTCTGTTCCTCCTAAAAGCCATCGTTGCTTTTAGTGCACAGGACTTCTCTGAACATCCGCCTGGACTGGTCTTTCTAAAATTTCCTCCACATTTAAAGCTTGGACCCTTGGGATCTCAATTTCCTTCAAGTTTTGTTTTGTTTTGTTTTGTTTTGTTTTGTTTTGTTTTGTTTTGTTTTCCCTGGGGGAAAGTAGGAGATAAGAAGAAAAAATTCTGCCTGGATCAGAAGTGTTGTTAGGGTCGGAAATTTTTCAAGGCAGTGCTGGTACTCTATTTATCATAGATGTATTAGGAAAAATACCAAGCCATCAGTTTCAAACCATGAGGTAAAGGAGCCTTAATATGCTGCAAGACTCCCCAGCTTTACAGCAGCATTCTGGACAACATGGGTAGGCAGGCTGGCTGCTTCTGCACTATCTCCTGACAGGTTAACAATTAGTTAATTGTTTCTGCTAATTACAATGTTCATTAAGCAATCCCAGGTGGCAGGTTTACCCTTCCTATCCATGTCGCTGAAACATTCCGAATAGGATTTCATGCACAAGTGGAGGTAATGGCACTTTCTGCCTCTCTTGCACACAGACATAGCATGGTAGCACAAGCGGTATTCAGCCTCCCATGTCATGTACTTCAGCTCCATCTGGGATTACTTCCTGGCCTCATTTCAAAGAGAAGAAGAACCGCGTTGTTCTGTTACAGAAATGCTACTCTATTTTGATTATTAATTTCTACACACTTTGCCCAATAGAATAAAGATGTTTAGTTTCATGAGGATGATGTCATTAATAATGCATGGGACTTACAAAGAAACAGTGATTTACATTGCCCAAGTACTGTACAAACAGTAATTCATAATAATTTGTATCACCATAATCTCAGACATAAAACCCAGGAAGGATGTATTAGGCTCCGCGTAATCAGTCCTTTCCACACTGCTTTCTGGGTGGCTGTAACTACTGGTTCAAAGCGAATCACCTGAGTAGTTATAGGTTGTTGCAGGGATGCCCCACTGACTCCTGCTCCTCAAGACACCAATTAACATTTCTGGAGTTCTGGGATTCTGGTACACTGTTTTCTTATCTTCTCCCTAAGAAAGCCAAATACATCAGGCTTTTTCTCCAGGATTCTGCTTTGTGCCTCTCTACCGAATCGATTCAATATCTTTGTTCATATTTCAGATGAAAATCCCCTGCTTTTTCTATGCTTTTATCTCTTCAGCTCTTTCTCTTCTCTTCTCTTCTCTTCTCTTCTCTTCTCTTCTCTTCTCTTCTCTTCTCTTCTCTTCTCTTCTCTTCTCTTCTCTTCTCTTCTCTTCTCTTCTCTTCTCTTCTCTTCTCTTCTCTTCTCTTCTCTTCTCTTCTCTTCTCTTCTCTTCTCTTCTCTTCTCTTCTCTTCTCTTCTCTTCTCTTCTCTTCTCTTCTCTTCTCTTCTCTTCTCTTCTCTTCTCTTCTCTTCTCTTCTCTTCTCTTCTCTTCTCTTCTCTTCTCTTCTCTTCTCTTCTCTTCTCTTCTCTTCTCTTCTCTTCTCTTCTCTTCTCTTCTCTTCTCTTCTCTTCTCTTCTCTTCTCTTCTCTTCTCTTCTCTTCTCTTCTCTTCTCTTCTCTTCTCTTCTCTTCTCTTCTCTTCTCTTCTCTTCTCTTCTCTTCTCTTCTCTTCTCTTCTCTTCTCTTCTCTTCTCTTCTCTTCTCTTCTCTTCTCTTCTCTTCTCTTCTCTTCTCTTCTCTTCTCTTCTCTTCTCTTCTCTTCTCTTCTCTTCTCTTCTCTTCTCTTCTCTTCTCTTCTCTTCTCTTCTCTTCTCTTCTCTTCTCTTCTCTTCTCTTCTCTTCTCTTCTCTTCTCTTCTCTTCTTTCTTCTCTTCTCCTTTAACTTCAAGGCAATGCAATACATTGTTTAGAAGAACTGGCTGTATCAGGTAATGTGGATTGTACTTCTGCCTGAGTTATTTTGGAGTGAAAGAAATAAGGCATCCTTGCCTCAGTTTCCCAGTCCACGCAAAATTGCAATTGTCAGGTAAAAGACACTGTGTACATGCAGAGTAGCATTATCCACTCATACAACTCTTCTATAGGGCTCCATAAATATTTGATTGACTTGTTTCTGTTACTGCTAGCATGATTTGTTTCATTGTCTTAGATGTTCTTCAGTCTGTAAAGCTTTTTGTGATGTGTTAACATAAGTGATGCTACATGAAGTTTATGACAATGTTTTCAATAAAAATGTGGCAATGCACTACGTGGTCCAGTCTATGGGACACAGACACTACTTTTCATTTCCTTTCATTTACAGAGGAAAAGACCACGAGTGTTCTCCAAGCACTCTGGGCACTCTTCACTCTCTCTGAAGCCCAGGCGACTTTTCTCAATGAAATATTCATGCCATAAAGGTGAACACTGTGCAGCCACATTTCCTGTGAAACACATTGCAGAAAGAACTTTTAACAAAGCCTCTCAGATGATGCCTAAAAGAAACTGTGCACAAAGCTATTCCATTTAGAAGGAGTTGTACAAATTCTGTGGCAAGAGTGTCATATGAATGTTCATATAGATAATTTTGTAAGGGTAACCGAAATGCAATCCTACCTAAAATTAGAACGTGAATTGAAACCCCGAAGCCTCCTTTCTCTTTGATTCCTTACAGCACACTCCTACAATGGTTTTGCTCTTTTTCAGGCTTTTCTGGAAGCTAGTGAAAAGCCCTTCAGAAAATCTCATCAGGAAAGGATGATGTCTCCTGCCAACTAATTTTACTATATTCTGCATAAGGCATTGAAGAGAACAGTTATTTTAGTGTTTCAGTGTACTCCTTGGACAGTTACAGAGAGCTATAAGCAGAGGCAGCTGGAATTAATTGCGATATGGTATAAGTGTACGGCGTTGGTACGTGGTTCAGCTATGAAGCACTGAACTCTTTGAGTTCAGCTGGTGAATGGACCAGGCCCTGCTCTGCGCTGGGCTCTGAACCACATGAGACACCAAACGTTCACAGCACATTGACCTCCAGAGGAGACTCTCGGGGTCTGGCCAGGGCATCTTGTCTTGATGAAAGGAGTCTTTTTCTCCCAGAGTTTCAAAGTCCTTTCCCCCCCAGCAATTTTCCTTTTAGCTGTTTTTTTTCCCTGGTGTTTCAGGTGAACTTTCATTTCTTTTTTAGCAGATTTTTAATTATCCTGGTGCCATACTGAGATGTGGCTGAGATGGAGACTCCAGCTGTTTTTGTGTCACATCTGCAGATCACGTAGGTATAATCTCTATGGTAACTGACTCATGTTGGGTAGAAGGAAAAGATGCTCAGAACTAAAGGTTAATTGCTCTTTCATTTATACATGTTTTGTGCAACTCCAGTGTTACAAATCGCGTATCCAATTAGAATGAGATTATTAACAGATTGAGCATCTTTTTTGTTACTTGGATTTCTGAAGAACTACTTGAAATATTTTAGAAATAGCGACTCCTTTTTTATACACTCTCATGCATGGGAAATCCTGTCCAACTCTTTTTTTTAAAGGGAGAAGGAAAGTACTTGCCACTGCAGAGGGAAACGATTGTCTTCTTATGTAATAGAAAAGACCTAGCTGTCATTCTTCCCCTCTCCAGGGAGGAATTATTGTGTGATCATTGTCCTAGCAGGCCATCTAGAAAAAAGCACAAGGAATAAGCAACTAACTAAACAAAGCAACCAACAAAATTTCTCTCACTTAACCCACGACAAGTTAACATTCTGTACAAGGCTTTGGAAATTCTTTTGCTGCTGGACACACCGGTCTTCAAATGAAATAGCTCAGGTCTTTAAAAATGTGCTGTCAAAGTGTCTGATTTCTCTTTCAGGGGTTTTCCCAGATTCATTTAAGAAAGAAAACCATTCATTTAATTTAAGAAATGAAATAGGTGTTGGCTAGTTTTCTCTGCTTACAATATTTGCTGGCTCTGTGAAAATCCTTAAAAAGTACACTGGAGGTTAACTGTAATTGGAAAAGGAATTTTTTTTTACTTCTTACTTTTCATGTTCAAATGTTATAGACTTCACTGCTAGAGACAGATGTATTGAAGATGAAATATTTATTCTAATTTACTGAAATACTGAGACAACTGGTAATTATGGATTACAGTCACTTTAAAGATAGGACTGCCTAGTCTGGATTATCATTTTAACTTCTCCAGCATGCACATTTGAGTTGTACTGCTCATGAAAACAGATTCTTTCTTATTTTCCATTATCTTCATCTTGTTTATTAGGATATTTGAGACTGGTATTTTTGGCTTTTCATGCCTCCAGTACAACCTGATTAGAAAAACTTGTATCTTTTTTGCATTTATACCCACCAAAGTGGCTCTCTTGGGGCAAACACTTGATATCCTAAATGAGCATGAAAATTTCTAGTAACTTTTCATTATTTAATGAATCCACATGATCTTTTGCAATTAAAATTCTTCCAATAGGTCTTGAGGAACTCCAGGGATCTCTCTCTTCTCATGGAACTCAGCAGAGTGAATTAATCTACGTTCAAACAAAATTAGAGATGTAATTACTTTATAACCTTTAAAAGAATAATTATGTTCCTAACACAATCACCCATGTTTTGGGAACCCTATTGCAATGACTTCTGGTCTCTGTTGCAGATTTACTCTTTTTCTTCATACCCCCTAACAGAACAGAAAAGTTAGACTTTTGACTGCCTCAGGTGAAAACCGATGACCTGTGGGTTCACAGTGTAACATTTGATATTTCTGGCTCTGCTTTGCTTATTGTTTTTGGAATGCAACTTAGAACCTATGAGTGACATTCTGAGTGTAGGAACTCTGCTTAAATCAAATGAAGAAAAAGTTGCTAGGGATGCTCAGGACTAATACTTTTCTACACAGTAAAATATTTGCCATTTCTCTATAAGTCAGTAAAATGAGAAATATTATGATACGTCAGGTGCTTAGAAAATATTCCCTTTCAGCATACATTAGTGAAAAAACATCATAAAATGTCTTGGAGTTCTATATTTATTACCTTTCTGTATTTCCAAATTAAATCTGCTCATCTGACAAATACAAAAAATGCTTTGCTTTAAAACCGAGTCTTAGATCTGATAGGCTGGTGCTTGCCTGCATGCTGCTAACTAGAAAAACTTTACTTTTTGAGTACAGCAGTATTATTGATGATCTATGCACAGGTTTCCTCACAACCTTTTTAGTCCTGCATGATTACCAAGAATAAAATGTAACAAACGTTTCCAGTTTGCAAAATCATCAAAATGATACATATCCATGTTAGAAGTGCAGAAATGTACAACTCTAATGCAAATGATGTATGTCCTATTTTGCATACCAATGAATATTCATTATAGTATTTACATAATGACAGCAAATGTTCTGATGATCAGAATTTCAGTCTGAAAAAATGCAGTGTGGAATAAGTTTTAGGAACATTGTTAAATCCTTTCTACCTGGTTTTGGTGTCTCAGTGTGCTGGTATCCGGATGTTTAAATGTCTTTAGCTGACTAAAGACGTACAGGAAAGGTAGCTGAGATTTTTAGAAACAGCACAATCTTATCAATACGATTTTAATAGACACATAAATTACATACAAACATGCACTCAGAAGATACTATATGGGTAAAATGCTTGATTACCGAGTTACTAGAAAATGATACTACATCCTAAGCGGTAATACAGAGCTTCATCACATAGGTATCAACTGGGTGAATAATATGATATGAGAAGCCCAGCTGACTTATCTCAGATACTGGAGTTGCCTATTAGCTATCATTTGGGCACTCAGAGCTGTCTGATCCACCTGGCTGGAGAGTCATCGAGGTCCTGAATTGAGATCCAGACAGAACCTGGGTTCTCCTACAAGAGAATAAATACTGAACATGATGTCTTTTTGTCTGACCAGCTCTTTAACTGGGTTAAAGCAATCTACATTAGTAAAAAAGACTTAAATCCATGTTTACTGTCCACCTAAGACCTATTTCAAATGTGTTAAAGTCAAAGTCACAAGAAGTTTGATAGGTTACACTGCTAATAAGGCAACAGTCAAAAGCACCTTTTGAAGACACTGGAAAGAGAATATCTAAACTTTTGAAGAAAAATTAAACTGCCTGATCAAATTCTGGTAGTAATTATTACAGGATACCACTTCCTGTCTTAAGTAGTCACATCGTTTGTACTTATCATTTAATAGTTGTAGAACCTCATACCAAGCAAAGATGAAGGTGTTTGTGCAGCTGGATGTGCCTTTGAAGATCTTTTGGAATGAAAGGCATCATAAAAACTAAAGCACTGATAGTTGAAAATGTCCAGCAGGACCAGTGAAAAGAAGTAAGTGAAATATCTTCTTAAAGCTAGACTTGAGTAAAGTAAGTGATTTCACCTCTGCACCTTATCACTAGTTGACTCTTCTAAACACTCGCTGCTGCCCAGTTGTTTTTATGTGATACATAACAGGATGGCACTTGACTACTTGCCTAATGGTCTGAACACAGAAGGAAGAGAAAGAAAGGTTTTTGTTCTGTATACCCTGGCTGTCTCTCTTGTGGTAGAAAAGTGTGGCATGTTTAAAATAGGACAGCTGCCTCCCAGTTGTCTATTCATAATCTTCATAAATATCCACCGAGAAATGCTAAAGAAATTAGGGGAAATCTATATGGCCCTTTTCTACTTTGTTAAGAACTGCAGGAGAGAGCCTTAAAGTTACTATAAAGATGAAAGAGGAAGGTGTTAGGTATCCTGGTCACGTATTCTCTGAGCTGATGGTTTATGTTACTGAAGCATTTTGTAGAGAAACATAAATTCTCATCATTTAATAAAGAAAATTATTTTGTTGCTAGTGCATATCCTATAAAGTGGAGTCAAATACACATCTGCTAAATTATGTGACTTGCAAATGAAGACAGACCAGGCCACCAAGTCAGACGAATGTGTCTGTTTCCCTCTCTGCTTTCTTTCAGGTTTTTCTTGATATTATGGTTATGTTTTTATTTCGTAATGAAATTAGTTTTTGCCCCAAAGTGTATCAGTAGTACTGCATTTCTGTGATGCTTTCATTTAAGGCTGTGAACACACTAAGCATTTATTACAGCTTAAGACATGAAGTAGTAAAGTGTCAGGCTGATGATCTATTGGAGGCAAGTGGTGCTCAGGGAGGTCATGGGGCCATACAGTGAGAGTTCCTCGTCATAAGGTTACCAGTTCCTTTAATTTTGCTGCTCTGAAGAACAAGAATATACTGAGTGTGTCCTTGGCTGCACCCATTATAATTACTCTCCCACCTTGTGACAGGATTCAGGATGAGAAGAATAATGTTCTGCCTCTACTGATTGATAGTCTCAGCTTCTTTGGCTATAGATCTTTGCCACGTGCTGTCAATACACAGCCTCATAGTAATAGCAGAATTGCATAGCAATACATAATACAGGAAAATTTCTTGAGGTTTTCAAGGCCTGACTGAGCAGTCTGGTCCAACTCCATAGCCAACTCTCCTTTGAGCAGGTGGAGGACTAGAGACCTCTGGAGGTCCCTTCCAACCTGAACTACCCTATCAGTCTACAGTTCTATGACACATTTTCACAATTTACAGAAGCGTGTAAGCCTTTCTGCAGAAACTATGCACATGTATGCCTAAGCCTGAAGTAGATGTGAGGTAGTCTGAAGTTGCTTACCCTTTAGTGTATTACTAACTGTAGGTCTATGCCATACTCTGTCATGTGCTAACTGCTCCATTTGCTCATGTCCTTTGGTTTAAAATTGAGCAGAACGGCTAAGGCAAATTTGGGAAACATGAGCAAGAAAGCTCATATTTTAATTTGTTGATCCCAAAGACCTGGCATGTGCAACAGGAAATGACAGTGTAATCACAAAGAAATTGAAGGCAGGTGGTTTCAGTGATGGCTTCCTAGGTTCATCAGTCTCTGCTGAGTAATCATCAGCAGTGAAAACACAGGCCACCAAGAGGTACGTGAAGGACAGTCATAAGGAGACTAATGGCAACTGTCTCCCTTGTTTCATAGTGAAACCTCAGGGAAAGACTTGTGCTTGGGCCTAGACTACAATTGATGGCATCAGATGAAGGACCTCTTGGAAGAGGCTTCATCTTCATAGTTTTCTTGTATAATATGACTTACTCTGTTTAATTTTGGTGCTGGGTAACCCCAAACACTTCTTAGTTTGACGGGGGCTGATACTGTGTGTGGTGCTCTGAGACTTCTTTTCAGAGAAGACGGAGAAGGGAGTGGTATAGACATGGGTGATTTACTTCTCACAGGGTATCATGGTCTCCTCACATAAATACGACCACATAAGCATTTATCTGGCAATAAAACACTTTCTGCTGCAAGTGTGCAGGTTGGCAGTGGCAGCTCTGGGTAGTTGAACAGTTTTGTAATTTATTAAGGGTTGCCATTAGCATGGACATTTTAAAATACTGGTCTGTTCACCACTGTGAAGGATTTACGGTGAAATTTTAATGTGAAAATCATTTCAGATCCATTCACCAATATGTAGAGTCCCACTGACTTTTAGGTCAAATACAAAATTATTGTGCCTCCAAGGAACCAAGTGTGGAAGGCAGACATCCACTGACATCCCACTCCTGCAGATCTGGGCACAGGTATAAATAAGGCCATAAACTAAGGAGATTATCACTATGAACTTTGCTTGACTGGATGAAGCTAGTACAACATAGTCCTAATCCATGGCTGTAGCTCCTGAAAGCTATGGTGATAGAAATAAATAGTAGTTTGTTTAATAATAATGATATTGCTGCTAATAGTGATGATAATGATAACGATAACGATAATGATGATGATAATAATAATGCTTTTTTATTTGCATATATTGTATAAATGCTTTCTGCTTAGCTGCAGCCCAGATCAGCAAGTCAAGGCTCAAGGAATGAAGTCCATTAGCTACATTTTAAACAGGCTTTGACTGGCAGAATGTGAAAGTCAGGGAAGGAAGCGGGGAAGTGAGATGCTAGTTTTGTTCTTTCTTCATTTTTTTAATTGCGGATGGCCAGATGTTTTTTCTTCACTGATTGGCTTTTGTTTTTTTTCAGCTGTTCTTTTTAAGAAAGAGTTGTCCTAATGCACATAATTCAGCTGGTGAACTGCTTAGGTTGTTCATAACAAGCATTCCTTAGAGTAATCACTACAGAGAGCTCACAATTTCCATTGCCTGACTTGTTGGCTGAGTTATTTGATGTGGTTTCTATTTTCTATGAGTTGTTCAGAACAATAAATTTTTATGCATCTGCAGCTTTTAACAAATTTTCATTCATGAAAAATTTTCTGGTTTTGGAAAAATATAAGCTCCTAACAAAGCAAACAAAATTCAGCTGTTCAAATCTTCATGGGAATGAAGCTGAAAACATGATCAGAGCAACTCACATGTCCTCACAGCTCACTTAGGTGTGCATCTGCAGGACTGAACATGTGGTGAGAGGACTGTGACAGAAAAGGCACAGCAAAGTCATGGAGAGATGCCTTGTGAGAGATGCCTTGTAAGACATGCACAGGAGCGCACAAGAGGTATATGTACCAGGAGAGACTGAGCTACCTCTGAGGTGTGCAGGGAGTTGAATATGAGCCTTGATGGTACAGGAACCTACACTGTGATGCTCTCTGCCCTGATCTGGTCCTTAGTGTGCAGTGCAATTATAACCTACCTGCCTGCCAGGAGGAGACATGGGTGCACTCCAGCTCACCATGAACCCTTGTTTCCTTGCAGGGAAACTCACACACAAAGGCTGGGAAGGCACTTCAGTCTACTCCAACAAGATCCTTTGTCTGGACAGAGAGACCACATAGCAACCTATACTAAAATGCCAATGCAACCATTTGGATGAAGAAACAATGGAGAAGAGCAGTGGCAGAAACAACTGGAATCTAGTGACATGACAGACTATTTGCCCAAATACTCAGAATTGGCCTGCTATGAAGTGCTACAACACAGCAACATGAAGAGTCAGCCAAGGTACCAATATCATGCTGGATGTACCCATAATCGCCAAAGATAGGTTCAGTGCTGGAAGTTGGAACAACAGCACAATTGCATGTGGGAGACAACATGACAAAAGAAAGATGAGTTTTGACACTGGTAGTTAAATATCCAGTGTGGACAGTAGAAGCATTAGTGTGCCTTTCATTACCTTTGCACTAAACGTGCAGTGCTTGGCACTTTCTGGCCATAAAGTTAATTCTGTGTTTACAGAAACAGATGGATAGATAAGCTTCCAGCTGCAGAGCACTCATCTAGGGGAAAAGATGAAAGGGATGTGAATTCATATATAGATCAAATAAGACTACAGAAGATTTCTAATCATAGAATCCTTTGGATTGCAAGGTAGATCTCATGGGTCTGTCCCCACATACAAGAATAATTGATCTGAAGCTTTAATATTATCCTTGTGCATAGATATTTTCCTGAAGAATCTTCATTAGGATTTTCATAATAAGGGCAAATTTTGGTGCTAACTAGTTTTTCAAGAGATTCTGCACTAAAAGAGGTTGAACTAGGACAGACTTTATCTTGTCCATTCAGGCTTCTGTCCATCATGTTTTCTTCCTAACACACAGAGCTCTGGTTTAAGTAGGGGACTACAAAGCTGAGCAGCATCATGCAACATGTGAGCAGCTGCTGTATGGCTGCTTACAGATGGGATAGTAACCTCTGTATAGTCTATCCTCTCGGGTAAACCTGGACCTGGCAAAATCCAACACTGGATGTTTCAAAGGAAGGGGATATTCTTTCACTTGCTGAGCCATGAACAATGCAACTTTGGGTTTCTATTCTGACCCTCATATTTCCCTAGCCCCATCTTTGTGGTAATGGCAGAGCCTCAGCTTTGTAAGTCACACTGTGCAGTATGTTATGCAATGCAATAGTATTCACATTTATGATGTGTATATTTGTAATAGTGTGGTATCAAGACGCAAAGACATAACACTGGTTTGTTACCCTGACATGAACATCTCAGAATGGAGATGGCATTTTGTCACTCAAGGTGGACTAAACCAGATGAACAAAGAGGTCTCCATTGCCTACTTTATTCTGTGCAGCAGCTCCTTTATCGATCTCCCTATAAAATAGCATTGCCTTTGTTCATGAAAGTTACGTGCATAGGGAAGCACCTGCTGTCCTCTCCCACCATTTGAAAGCAGCTCTTTAATGCAATACCACTCTTTCCATTGCCCTGACAAATTCCCAGAGAAACTCTCCACTGGTTCTCTTAGTGAGAGCCTTGTTCCATTATGAGGCTGACAGAGAATCTGTTAATAGGACAAATTCAAAGCTAAACAAACAAATCAATGAGAAAGAGTTTTAACATTTTCACAGTGAAGTGAAGGTCAACTCTGTCAGAGAGGTATGTAAAACTGGCATGTATTGACTTGCTGGATTGGTGCATATTTGGTCACATCAACACCTAGCAGAAATTCCTTGGTTTTTGCATTTTTTTCTGAACTGTACTAAATACAAATGCTTATATTTGGAACATGGGGTGACACTCAGACAGTTGCTTTTGTATGATTACAACTGATAAAGAATTTAGCTCATTTTCAAAGATAAGGGATATTTTATAATGTATCAGCCCAATCCAGAAAATGTGTTGCCCAATCTAGTACTGTGATATAAATATTGTGTCTATATAGAGAGGCACATGCAGCCACTGGGGCTAGGTGATTATAGGAGAGTATCAGAGTCCTCCTCATCTGCCTCCGCATTTCCAATTCCACCAGGAAAATTCAGTCTATCTGAGCTAGAAAACAGTTCTAGTAGAGTGAAGTTTGCTGGTTTTCCACTCGATTTGGAGCTCTCTTCAGACTGACTCTGTAGCTTTACTCTCTTGGTCTGAACTGGCACATTTTTAAAAAGAATTGCGCATGTGTTAAAAATATAGCTTCTTCATTGTAACAGTTGTAGGCACCTTGTGAGGTCTGAGAGGAACAGACCATTCCTCCTGTCTGGCTCTTATTTCAGATAGTCTGTGATAAGAATTGATTGAACTAAAGACTGTGATGCCTGAGATGGCAGCACCAATAAATTGCTTGTATGCGATGTGTTAACAGGTTTAGAACGTAAAATTTGCATATGCCCAGCACTTTTCATGCTGTTCAAGTTCAAGTGTGTATAAAAATGTGAAGTAACTCACTAGTTTTAAATCACTCTGCATGGTTGAGGCCTTAAATACCCGTTGGTCCAAAACAGAAAGCCCTGCACAGTGATTTATGACACATAGGGCAATAAAAATTTCTTTCTTTCTTATGCTTCAATTTTTACAGGGAATAAAGTTGCATAATTGAGTCTAGGTGGCTTAAACACAGTGCAGTGTAACAGAGCATTCCTCTTCAGCGTTTGTGTTTCAGCTTCATCCAAGGCTAATAGTAATTAAGTGTGTTACTGTATTATGGCTGTTTGGTACCATCTGAAATTATTTGTATGGGCACTCACATCTCTTAAAATGAAGCAAAACTGTATCATACTTACCAGGTTCAGCTTTTGAGTCAAGAACTGAATGTACACAGAGACTGAATGTATACAAAGACTGAATTTCCTTCTCATGTCTCATGCCGTGCACTGGAGGTGGTGATATGTGAAGGAATCCTGTTCTGCTGCTGACACAATTTATAGGTTTTCTACTTGAATGTTGGCAATGTACTTTTTTTTTTTTTTT